>JBCJKH010062576.1:0-21662 GCA_039877255.1 Loriculus beryllinus
GGAGTGGGGGGAGTGAGTGAGCAGCTGAATGGTTCTGAGTTGCTGGCTGGGCTTAAACTAATTGTCATAGTTTGTCTTTGTGGCAAATGTTTTCTTTGTTTCAGTGTTTTCTTTTGAAAACACTGAAAAGATGCAGAAGTTTTTCTGCAAACACTCGTGAAACCACATGCTTAATGAAAAAAGAGCCCAACAGTAAAATGAGAGTTAAATACTGCCATACCAAACATGTAGAGTTTCTTTTAGACAAGATTTTTGAATCATTTTTTAGTTTATTCATCTAGAGTCATATAGTAAAAGATTATCTGTAGAAGTCAAGGCCTACATATAAGGGCCTACCCTGTTCTGTGGGTAATTTTTCTTTTAACTCTTACTATGTTCAGGCTATTTTAAAATATTAATCGATGTATCAGATAGAAACTGCATATTGCATATTTTTCCTGTACCTGTGTAACAAATAATCAAACAGTTTATATCAATATTAGATTAACTGCCTTTATTCAAGCCATGGAGTATGTCACCAGCTCACTTCTTTATTAACTCAGAAAAAAACAGCAATGAGGGTTCTCTGAGATGAAACATCATCTGTGAAAGGACCTTGTAATTGGGTAGCAATAGTCTCATATCTTGATGACATTTCAGCTGAGTGGGCAAGCTATCACCAATGACTTGTATTAAAGATGCTATTGGAAGATAAGAGAACAAATTAAGAAGTTACTAGGAACTATGGGAGATAACCTGTTTTCTTATTTATATATTAAAGAAAAAAGAGGATAACTAATAATGGAGGTGAAAAAAAAAACAAAACCGTAAAATCTAAGAGTAGATGACCATAACAGGAATATTGAAATAATTAGTAAGGTAACGTTCAGTGGAGTATTAGCAAAAGCAGCCGGAGCTAAAGACTAAAGCCAGTGTATTTTAAGTGCAAGAGTGGAAAAAGTAGCTGAAAGCAGAGTGTTTCTCAGACTGCAACAATGGCACATTCACACCATCGTGTTCTGAAGTAATTTGCCTGTAGGCCAGAAAAATATCCTGTTTTGATATCAGATGGAAATTAATATGCAGCACAGTCTCCCAAGTTTTAAGTAAGTTCTTTAACAGATACCGATGTCAGAAAAAGCTTGGTATCTTAGTGTCTATAATTTGGGTTAAAAAGTTAAGCAACATGAATCTTGTCTCAGTGTGTATATGAATATAGAGTCGAGTTATCTATTACTTTCTGGATAGTCCACAGAGAAGTTACTTAGATTTCAGTAGTATAAGCTTAATTTAGACTAAAGGAGGTTAAAAATTTAAATGTGTGAGAGTACAGATTTAAAATTAACATGGACTTTAAAATATCATTTAAAAACCTCCCCTCCATTTTTATTTAGAATCACATTTCAAAATTGAGCTTAAAATTTTAATAAATAAACAAAAAAAATAAAAATTATTTTTTATTTCTGCCTAATTCACTGATGCCTCAAACTAACTATGTTCACTAAATTGTCCCCAAAGACCATCTGACTGTATCCCAGCATTGGTTCTCCTAGGCTTGAGTTTGCATACTTTGAAAGTATTCTGCAGCATTTTCTCTGACTGCAAAGTGTCCTGCCACTGAAATTGTGAAGAACAGGACAAGTCATATGCACAAGTTCAGTTAATATTTTAGCTTATCCAATGTGGTACTGAAGTGATTCCCGTTAAATGCCCCACCATCCCTATATTGGTGTTCACTCTCACTTGACCTCTTGGGGAGCTGACACTTTTGCTGTAGATAAGGTAAGAATGCATTTTCACATATTTTGTGTACCCTGTTGGTTTTCTGCACTTTACTCAATGGACACACCAATGATTCTGCCTCACTACCACGCTGTGTCTGCACTAATCGTTTAGTTCAGCTCAGGGATGTGCACTGCTGAAGTGAATAAAGGAGATCTTCCAGTCCTTTGAACAAACTTCATTAATGAAATATTAGACATTTTTCAAAACCATTTTTTTCTATTCTGGCAAATTTGTATCTTTATTGCATGCATTTGTTTAAATAGAGAGAGACCGTGTTGAAGTGGTGCAAATTCTCTGAGTTCCTTAATTCTCTTTTTGATGATCATCTGTAACAGGTTTCAGAAAATTTGGGAGGGAAAAATGGAAGCAAGTAGGACAGAGATGCTATGGTAGAGAATATAGATGTAATAGAAGAAAAAAATCAATTATAGTCTAATAAATTTCCAAAAAATGTGTTGTGCATGCAGATAGTGTGTAGTCAATTATGCATCATCTTCCATGCTTTTTCTGCTTTTTCTGCATATTCCCTTACTTGAATTTGATAATTTGCTTAATGTCTCTCTATCAACATACCCTTGAGACCCTCATCTGATGTTCTTCAAATTAAAGCCTTTTTGGTTATGTTAAATGGAGCTAAATATATATTTCAGAAAAATGAGAGAGACATATAAATATTGACATCTCTTCCTGGAACTCAGGGACGGGAATGAAAATAATCTTGAAATTTTGATCTGAACCTTGTGTAAAGATTTTATTTAAATTAACTTTCACAATTTTCCTTTCATATTTATTGATGACTTTATAAATATATATATTTCTAGGGAAATACAGGGTGCCACAGTACAGTAAACTTTTTTTATTTGAAGCAAATGGTGACTGTGAAGATCATAATTGTATTAAACCACATTGGTTTTATTTCATGTGTGAGGTTAGTGTAGATGTTATGTTACAGTGATTATGACAGGATACCTGTCAGTTGCACTTAGGTACTCTACAATTAGTAGCAACGTTTAATTGAAAGGCACATGAGCTGTGGTTCTGCTAATATTCAGTTTTAGTCTGTGTGTTCCATATATGCATGTGACTGATTTGTCTGGTAATTGTGTATGTTGTTTCAAATTGGGAATTTGACATTTCTCACTTCTTTTAAGTAATTCTGAATAAATAGAATAATAAAGCAGGCCATCATGCAGGTGATGTGTTCAGGATTCCCATACAGAACTTTACTTTCTAATGGCTTTTCAGTCTGTCTCCCTATATTTAGCCCGAGCTAGTATGCTAAAGTGTTTCTTTGGCATGAATAGTCAATGTCACACCTAGTACATAATGTGTGCTCTTCTTAATGTAGTGGCATTGCTGAGAACTGTGTGTGAACCTTCATGCTTTTGCATTTACTGAAATAATTGCCTGTTTTGGAAAGAGTGACAAGCACATTGTCATCTAGTTTGTGAAACCCTAGATTCTTGCATCAGTCCTGCATCAGATTCTCATGCAGGTGTTTTCTATATTTTGTCGCTATGTTGTCTGTTCTCTCCCACTATGGCTTTTTTGGATGTTTCATCTGATTTTTATCATTGTTTTTCCTAGCTAGTGACTTTTGGTGTTTGATTACATTATCTGCTTGCTCAGAGGAAAGATTTTGCTTACTAATGAATACCCAGATCAGATGTGTCTATACAAAGAAAGGAAGAAAAAAAATATAAATCAGTTACAAATACAGGAGGAGTGGTTTCTGATTGGTGACTTTGTAACAGTTTCTCTGGCTAAAAGTTGGTAGCACTTCCTTAATAGGTCAGCAACATAAAATCAGCTGTTGCTCTTGAAGATGTGTCTGCGGAAAGACATATCAAGCCCCCTGCTCTCAAAGTTTTTTTTCTGTTATAAATGTAATGACTGTTCTTCATCCTTCCTATTTTTAATGTTCATCATCTTCTTAAAATGATTCCACTTACATTATTTTGTATCTTTTTACTGACATTTGCCTTTCTCTTTCTGAAATCTTTCTGTGTCATTGTCAGATGGTGTTTTTGCATTTCTGGATGCCTCATTCAATGCAGAAAGAGAAAAATCAGGGCTGGGTATACTTCTCTCTTCACTCTGCACTCTACCTTCCTTCCATAATGTGAGTTTTTCTGACAAATTCAGATAATGTAACAAATAAGCGAAATAGCCCATCTACCTACCTATCTGCCTACCAGTTTATCTTCCTCCATACCAGAATGGACAAGATTCATTCTATGTTCTGAAGACCAGTGTTAATATCCTGGCCTTAGCTTGCATTTTGTAGTTTGCAGGGTTTAACATTTTGCTCATTTCTTAGAGGACAGAGGGGGGTTTGGTAAAATTAGGTAAATGAGCTCAATAAGAATCCCATCTCCTAGTTCTGGGAGAATTTGAGATAATTTTGACTTACTGAAAAGTTTGGTAAATTTCAGCTTACCTATAGAGTTCATTTGTGGGTTTTTTAGTTTACTGTTATATATCTTTGTTATTGGCTTGGTGGTGAGCATGTAGGTTGTTTTTTTGGTGAGGGTGTTGTTGAGAGTGGTTAAGTATTTTTTCTCTTTTCCTTTTCTTTTAAAGTTGTTTTTGTATTAAGCACCAAAACACGGTCAAAGCCTGATTGTTATGCCTAAGAATAAACGTCATTGAGGTCATGTGCACTGAGGGATTTAAGCTTCTGAGATTACATTCATATTCTGAGATTATATTTTAAGATTCTATTCAGTAGCTCACTGGAGCTTTACAAGAGAACAATTACAGTCAGATCTGATGATCACTTGAATCTCTGTGCATGTCAACAACTGTCCTCAGATCAAAGGTAGTAAAGAGATTTCTTGCTGTATGGAAGCAGTTGTCAAGTCACTCAAGCAGTCTTCCCAGTCGTTGAAAATAGATAAATTGTAAATCACTTTACATCTCATCACTTGTGAGAAGACACAGGGAGAGTTAGGTAAAAATTGAGGTAACAGCTGGAAAAGCGACTTGTAAAAAATTAATTTCTTCTAAGCATAAATATCTATAAAGGCATTTGGATTTTTTACTTTAATTAATGCAGCTGCTTGTAACAATGTGGCCTTCAAACAAGTAGTATGGCTTTAGAAATTTTCATCTGAGGGATTGAACTAGTGGTTGCAGGGTTGCAACCAGAAAAAAGGTGTGGGTTTGAAGGATGACATGCTTGGCTGAATAGAAGGAAGACTCTTGGAAGAATCAAAAGTGATAATCCATTTCTTTAGCATGCAGTGCACTGTTGTGTTCTAGGATGAATATGATCAAACTTTTCTATGCTCAAGGGATGTCTGAGATTGCACTGACTTCCCAGTGTCACCACGCTTCTGGATTTTGGTCCTACCAACTTCCTGTATGATAAAGCAGAACAGCATAGTGCTTGCAAAATTGTATGTTGGAAGGAGAAGGGGTTTAATTACTTGCAACTTTCTACTGGAAAGCTCTCAAAAAATGTAGTGAGAATTAAGGTATTTGATTGCCAGCTCTGTGAGTGTAAACATGTGATTGTGCCTCTGAATTTCAAACAGTCTTTGATAAGGAGAACCATCCTTTCATAAAACCCAGAGGGAGGTGGCAGAAAAAGAACTTTTTTGTTTTAACTCATTTTACAAACTTGGAAGAAAAAGCATAAATACTCCTCTCCTTATGAGGCAGTTCTGCTAAGTTCATTGCAGGCATAAAATCAATTTCTCCCCACTGAAAGCTGTTTTCATTTCAATGACTTGTAACATGTGCATGACTGCCTGAGGGGTGGAGTTGTCTGTCATGGCTGAAATAACTCTTGCTGCATCATTTATTCTTGGTCTAAAAGTTGCCTACCTGATGATACTACCAACAGTTCATCTGAGAAGTGATGGAGGTAGTAGAAGGTTCTGATCCCTTTTGAAAACTGATGATTTGTTTTCTTCAGTTCACATGCATGCTGTATTAGAACAAACAAAAAGATAAAATAGTTAGAAAAGGATAATTTTCTTCAAATGAAAGCAAATATGGTTATGAACGAGGAAAAACTTGCAGTATAAAAAAAAACCCAACAAACCAGAGCCAAAGGATGAATGTGGTGGCAACAACAGCCCAGTCTCTTTCTGTAAGTGTTTTTCTGTCTATGGCATGTGTCCAGCATAAACCAGATGGTATCTGAAATGCTGAACAATTTCAGCTACAGCCTCAAGAAGTCTCAGTTTGCACATTAAACCCAAAGCAAAACAAAATTATTTTGCTTACTGAGGTTACTGATACTGTCTAAGAGCTACAGTAATGGACAGCACAGACACTTAAGTTATAGTCTCAAAAATATGAACCGATGTAAGACAGAGTCACTATTATGCTAAGAGTTATGTGGTTCCGATGGAATCTATGGACTTTGTTGGTGAGCAGGAGAGGCTGAATGTTGAAGCAAATGCCCTGCATGGACAGTCTCAGTTTTAATTAAATGATATTGACAGTATCCGAGTTTCAGTGGGTATTCATCAAATATGTGAGAAATTCAAGTTGGTGTCTTTCTTCTGCTCCAGTTGAGAAATCACAACCATGTTGTAACATTTGGGAGACCATTTTCACAAAATCAAAGTGTGTTTCTTCTCCCCATTTCATTTCTGTTTGGAAACAAAAAAGTAATCTGTAGCAAAGTAGCAACAGAAAACCTAGGAAAATACTCAATTATAAAAAAGAACAAATTAAAAAAGGGCCTAAAGCTCTATAAAGGACAAAAAGAGTAATTCTAAAGCCTGCCTGCATTTTGTTAAAAAAAAAAATAAATCTTTGCTTTTACTAAGATCTGTTAAGAAACCTACTTCTCTAGAAGATGAAAGATGGTAAAATGTACAGTCTCCCTAGAATTGCTATGGCACAGGGGCTAACTGAAGCTGATGAAAGCAAAGATGCAAAAGTGTTCAGAAAGCTGAAATCTTGGTAGTAGTGTTTTGAAAGCGAGATGAAACAGGAAGTCTGAAGGAAAAGAAAAATATCTATTAGCAGTGTGTGGTTGGTGGACTAAGAAGATTGAGATGACATTGTAAATGCACATCATGAGGAAAAATGTATTTAGTTAATGTTTAGATTTCTTTCTTCAGCTATAAAAGGACACTGACTGTATAATGTGCAGTCCCTGTTCAGAAAGGAAAGAGATCTGATGTGAACTAAAAGTCATGCTATGACATAGCCGTGCACTAGCAAAATTAGTAGATCTGCATAATAGCCCAAGCATTAATTCCATTAGCACTATGACACTGTTGCTCTGAAAGCAAAGCTCGCTGTATGCTACCCAGAAACTGTGAAAAAGTCAAACTGTATAACAGGAAAGAGGATGTTCAATACAGTAATTAGTCATCAAATAATGTAAGCTGGATGATGAACAAAGTGCTGTGCTTTGAACTTGTCTTTAAAATCCAGTTGTTGCACCAACTAAAATCTTGGTAGCAAATGTAGAGCATTTCGCTAGTTTGACAAACTGATTTTGTGAATGGGACATTTTAATAGTTCATGGAAAACAAGGAAAACTGAGCTTTTGGAAACTCAGAATCTTTCAGATTTGAAGTACCTAAAAAATAAGGTTTTGCTTTTAGACACCTATGAGCTTCTTTGCTCAAAAGCCACAGCAGTTTCTCTAAGAGCTTAACTGGGAACTAAAGAATGTTAATTAGACCTCTGATTGAAAAATCTTTCAAGTAATACTAGCTTGTGTCTTCACACCAGTAAGTATATCAGGGAAACAATGTGATTATTGATGAGGGTTTGGAATTTTTATGGAGCTCCACAAATCTTCCTTTTGTTTATCTTTCTGCATATAAAGGTGCCTTCATAGCAGTTAATAAAATATCTCTTTGTAGACATACAAATAAATTTCTAGAATATATATATAGGACCTTTTTTTCCAACTAATTTAAATTAAGGATGAAGCTATTTTCTTACTCATCAACCAAAGCCTTTCAGCAAACATTTTAGGTCTTTAAGAAATGCACAAAAATCTTACAGCAAATATAGCTCTTGAGGGATTTTTATTCTTTTTTCCTTCCCCTATTTGCTGCTAATTTATTGACTCTGGTTCTAGGTTATACTTACAGTGTTACTTTGACTTTGCAAATAGGTTTGTATTAATACCATTTCTTTTTCTCTTTATATTTTTATTTTATGTTTGATATCTATACTTACTGATAGCTTCTGTGGCTACTGTGTAGGCAGTGCAAGGGAGTGAAACTTTTTAAACTAATATTAACATAACCCACTGCCTGGGGCAAGGAGCCTCACAACTGTTGTTTTATGAAAGTAAATAGGAAAAGCACTTCTGTTTAGCTATAAAATAAAGTCCTTGAAATTTATTTGGATGCTAGTTTGTAGGCTGGAAGGTTTACTTGTTACTGTTCTGATAAAAGAGAATTACCTTGAAGCAAACCTGATTCAAGCGAGATTTAGGAGTACATTTCCAAAGAACAGATCTGAAAATTAGGTGGTAACATGTGCAAGGAAAAATGGGGCCAATATTTTTATTGGGATTGCAGCTTCAATACCTTTCCTTTAATGTGTAAAGTACAGGCACCAGGGTGAAACCAGTGACTGTCAGAGAAAGGAATGTGAACAGCGGAAAATGAGTTAGGGCTAAGGAAGCACTTAAAAGTGGTATTTTTTGAAAAATAAAAACTTAAAAAGCAAAGACCACCAGGAGGCAGAGATAAGAGAAGATGGTTGGAAGGTCTCCCAAACAGTATATTGATTTTTTTTTATTTTTTAATTTTTTTTCCATAGAAGTGTCTACAGGACAACAGCACAGAGAAAGGGAAACATCACTTTAAGTATTCATAGTAGCTAAGAGATCCAGAGGCTGAGACTGTTCTTCCTGGTGTGGGTTTTTCTTTTTTAATCATTTCTCTCATGGAAAAGGCAAAAAGATTCTGTGAGAAAAGAGCAAGAATGAAACTTACATTTAAAATATTTCTCTCCAACTCTATTATTGACTTGTACTCTTGTAATTGAGACACAGAAATCAAAGATCAGAAAAGAAGAAAAATCCTTCATTCTGTTAAAATAAAACCGAATTTCAACAGCATGAGAATGAACCATCATTTTTGAAACGGCGAAATGGGGATAAAATGTCATCCCAGTTACTGATCTTCTTAACTGATTTAGAAGGGTGTTGAAAAATTCTCACACCAGATGGGCAAATGATCTGCCACAAATTCTAGTAAAACAAACGTTATCAATTTTGGTTCCTGTTTTTAGTCAGAGAGCAAATGCAGGTTTCACTAGGGAGAGGTTTCAATTTTTTTTTTCCTTTTTGAAGCAAGACTAGCAAGGCAAAATTGGGTAGTTCAGCACAATATTGGATCCCTACAGGCTTTGTACTAAAATATTGTGCACTCTCAAACAGCATCCTATTTGTGCAGCAAGCAGACAGCTCTCAAAAAGACAACTGGGGAACTCTACTTGCCACTGTCTTTGTCCAGTAAAACACAAAAAAGGCAATACAAATTCTATAGTCTATTAGCAACTTCCATCCTTTTAACCTTCAGTCCAGTTCTTTGGCTGAGAAATAAGAAACAATATTCAGGTTCTTCTTTGCTTCAGGGCTATAAGAACCAGCACTCATATAGTTGCAGCACTGAAAGCTCAGGTTGATCCCAGCTGGAGTTGATCATCAAGGTAAATTAATATAATTTAAAGTTTGTTTGTGGCAGCTGAGCTAGCATCCCTACCGTGATGCTTCAGTGTGCTGTGCAAACAGCTGTGTTTTGAGCTCTCTCAGGTGCTTGTGCATAGTGCTGCTTGGAAGTTGAAATGGTGAGCTTAGAAGACTTTTCCAGTCTCAGTGTTTCATTTAGTTGCCCTAATTTCAGCTGATTTCCCTCCACATGCTTTACATACTCCAGATCTAGACCCAGAACTTCTGAAGGTGTGGGAGGTAGTGACCAGACACAAAATTAAATGTTTGCAAACGTTTTTAAAGCAAAATATCTGGGGACCCTATTGATTGCTTTACTTGGGAAAGAAATATGAGACATTGAGGTGTAAGAAACTGAACATTAAAAGAATCTGAATGCATGACAACTGCATCCTGCTCTTGTGGACATTGCTTAAGGTTAATAGGAGCTGAGCATGGATAAAAGCCAAGCAGTGCTAATAAAAGGAACGCAATTATGTTACTTTTTAAGTCCTAACCCAGAAATATACAGCACAAAGGCAAACTGTTGAGATTAATAGGATAAAATTGTCAATGCAGCAGTCTTTAAATGGAATCCTTTAAATATATATGTCCTAAAAGTCCTTAGAAATGTATTCAGGTAAAATACGAATATTACAATCTTTTCTTTCTGAGCTGCTTTCAGCAGAATAAAGTGACTTTTGTGCTTCACCAAATGCCAGAGCAAAGTAGATAGGTTCAGTAACCACAAAAAGATTTTCTTGAAATTAGATTCAAGTAAATGAACTACTTCTCCTATAATCTGACGGTAAGGAGTGTAAAGAATTCTGACAACATTCAAACTCACCCATGCATATTCTGCAGTTATCAGATATATACTTTCTGTCATGATTTAGTCAACCATCGTAGACTTTTTTTTAAAAAAACACCAATATCCCAACAGTATCAGTTACATACTGTCACTTTCCTGGAAAATTTCCACTTTTTATTTAAAGTGAACAGTAAATGACCTTATCAAAAGATATTTAAATTGCAGCACTTATTCTGAGCTGCAGTAAGCCTATCCATTTTATAGGTGCTGCACATTTTCAGGAAGAATTACTGAACACTGATTCGCTACAAGTAGTTAGGAACCACGTCTTAAAGGGCTTGTTGTTTGTTTGCTTTTTAATGTATAACAATAATCAGTTTGATGTTATTAGTGTCACCACTGTTCTTGAAGAGCAGGATTCTGTGTCTGTACATGTGAAACTGAGTATAGAATTGGAGTTGAAAATATCGAGAATTTTACATGACACACACCTTTCTGATAGACCTTGATGAGTACCAGTAAAGGTTGGATTATTTAGGAAGCAGTTTCAAGCTCCCCTTAATGGAAGTGATTTCCCTAGTCACAGATGATGAATCCTGTAGCTTAATAATGCTACCTTATAGAGGAAAGAAAAGGAGAAGAGACTGAGAACATTACAGAATCATAGCATAGTTTTGTGTTGGAAGGAACCTTTGAAGGTCATCTGGTCCAACTCCCTGCAATAAGCAGGGACATCTTCAACTAGATCATGTAGCTCATAGACTCATTGAACCTGAACTTGAATGTTTCCAGGGATGGGGCATCTGTCTTATGAAGTACAAAATGAAGTACAAAACCCAGCTACTTCTCTTTCCTCATTTAAGTTCCTTCTTGGGAGTAGGTGCTTTTCTTTTCTCATTATATTACCTTTTCACAGCATGCTTTGCCAGGTAGGAAAGCCTTTAAAACATCACACCTGAGACTTGCATGAGTTGTTCTTACTCACATTGTAGTGATCATTCACATTTAGGTGTAGCAGGTTTTGGTCAGACCATAACAATGTAACTGTGTTGCTTCCTCAGTTTTATGGCATTCTTGCTTTTAGAAGTAAAGGTGCCAGATGTGATAAAAAGTGAATGTGGTTTGGGTTATTGTAGTTATTAACATTCAGGTATTACCTTTCACTTCCCTTTGCCTCTGCTGAAGTATCTGCACTTCTGGACTACGTTTCCTCCGAGTCCTCTGAAGTGTTCAGCTCTTCTAGGACATGGTGGAAAGCTTAGAATACATTATATGAAATGAAAAGCCTGAATGTTCCACTCTGAAAAACTGTATTAGTGTCTCTAGCTCTTCTCAGGGACTGGAACTCGGCAGGCAAATTACACTTTTCCCCACTGTTTTTCCTCTATATTTCACATGAAATTGTTCTTGCTTCCTCAGACTGACCAGACTATAATGCCTCTGTCCTGCTCTTGGTGAGGATTCTGTTAAGAGCCAGGCATAGGCTGCTGGAAATTCCAGTGTGCTGAACTATTATTTTAATGGTGAACTGCCAATTTTTGCTTCAAAAAACATTATTATATAGAATTACACTGAAACTGACATTTTAAAGCATTACTTCAGATATATCATGAGCACTTCAGCTCTTTGCAATCTTGTGTATATGCCAGCAGAAGCCTCTGGTGGGTAAGGCTCATGTCTCTAGGTGTTTGTATTCAATCGCAGTTGAGGGGGCCTGGCCTTGAGTTCGGCAAAATCGTGTTTTAGAGGAAATGGAGGTGAATGAGCTGGAACTTTCCCATGAATTTCATTAGTACATGTCGAATAATGGGGGCAGATCTGTCTTGAAAGGGCTAGAGAGTGTTGGCTTGCTTTCTAAGATTTACTGTGTTTGTGTCTTACATGGGTTCTTTGTCTGCTTCCACTGGGCTGTTAATCTAAACGCACTTTGGGTTTTGTATTGTGAAAAAGATTCAACCAAGGCTGAATCATGTTAAATAATGTTGCTTTAGAATTATTCTATGAGTACAGAAATGAGGAGAAAATGTTACTTTATTTTGTAGCTGGGAAACACATGAAACTAATTTTCTGTCTGAATTGTAGTACCTATCACACCGCAGAGCCTTTTAGAAGTCTCTGAAAATTACTCATGTAACATTTCCTATAAGCAATACAGGATTCTTTACCAGCTGCTCTAATTTTTTGTTCATATGAGTTTTGGTTCACATGTATTTGTTTCTAAGGAAGTTAGGATGTGGATATGTTGGGAGAGACGGGAAGTTTTACTTTGATGCACACTACAATGTGTTACGTTTTGTTTGAAATTAAAGGTATTCCAGGTCAGTTTATAGTTATAGGCTAATACTGAATCAAATAAGATCTTCAGTGTCTATACAATATAAAGCCCTGTAATTTTACCTTTATGAAACAGTATATACTTCAACAAAACTGATTAAATTGTTTATCATGGTAAATTTTCTACTTAGAACAATTAAAATTGTTTCTTGTCATTTCAGTGTTTGACTGTATAAGAAAGAAATCACACAGTTTATTTTAATTAGATGTAATTTACTTTTATGTGTGTATAAACTAAAAAAAAATTAATAAATTTATGATTACAAAGTACCTAGCTCAGTTTAAAAATCCAGGATATGTATTTCTAAGCTACTGCAGTAAGGCTGAATTAAACATATGAAATCTTTAAAATGAATAAGTAATGCAGATTTGATAACTTTTTTTTTTGGTTGGTTTTTTTTTTTAAGAAAATAGAAGAAACATTTAGAAAATGTCAGCCCTCTAAGCTGAATTTTCCTGTGGTTATAGAACATAGTCACACCTTTTAATGGTAAATTGCTACCCTAAAATCATAACTAAAACTTGTGTTGATACTAATATCATCTGCTAAAAAACCTTAATATATTGCAAATGAGATGGAAATTTCATTTTATTTTGCTTTTAAAAATAAGTTCAGGTGTCAGTGCATGCTATTCTCCTTTCTGTTTTTTTAAAACATTGTGTCTTAGGTTAGAAATCTCATCAAACCTGTAAACATTCATGTTATTTTGGACTTGAGAACTGTTTCTGGATTTGAATTCCTGTTCTGCTGATGTGAACATGAGCTCACAGGCATTTCTGAGGTTCTGTGTGGGTGCATAAATTTTCCTAGAGATGTGGGCCATGGAAGGATTTCAATCAAAATTTCCAGAGCTTGTTACAGAATGGATCCAGTAAATAACTCTTGTTCTTTTATTTTAGTAGAATTCTGTACTTTAACGAAGAGCCAAGCTGTAACACAGTAGAATGGAATATACAGAGAGGGATGGTGTGTGTAAATATAGTCAAACACATTTTTATAATGTTGAACAGTATACTGCTGAGATTCAGTAGCAATTCTGTGCCGTATCCAGCCATTCAATTATGCCATTATATTGTTCTATAAAGAACACCTACATGCATTTATCCATTCACATTTATACACTTTGGGTATGTAAATATCTATAATATAAGTGTTGTGTTGATATTGCTGGTATTAGGTATTTTAATTGTAGAAGTAATTGACACTTCTTTTGTTTGCCTCATTATCGTTTTTCTCAAACTGAGACTCTATTAGCAGCCCATTCTGTATGGCATAGAGACATCAAGTCATTACAGCAGTTGACACAAGACAGCCTTGAGATGTGTGAGAGTAATTAAGTAAGAATTTTCAAATCCAAAATAGCTTCCTTACAACTAATGAGGAATGACCATCTACATGGGACAATATTAATTTTTTACTTCATTGATCATAAAGTATTGCATTAGCGTGTTGTAGTAAATCACAAAAAAAAAAAAAAAAAAAACCACCCAATCCATTAACAAAGCTTGTCTGTCTCTGCAAGTACAAAGAATATTAATTATTGTCTTCCTGAAAACAGTGGGTTTTTTTTCCTCCTCTTTCTACATTCTTCATTGACAATGTTTGCAAATCCATTCTCCAAAAATAACCAGGGCTTCTTCAGAAATAAGCATGGAATATAAATTTGCAAGTGTTTTTGTTTATGTATAGATGCATAGGAGGATCTTCTTTTCCATTCTGATAAATCCTATCTGCAAAAGCTTAGTAAAAGTGTAGTTTAGGGGTGTTTTTTTTTAAGTTTTTATGGATTGCAACAAAGAAGAGAAATTTTTTCTCTCTTGTTGTCTATGTTGTAACTTTTACTGCACAAGTTGAAGCTGCTGTCATTGAGCAAGTATATAAAAATACTAAAACTCATTGATGCATAACTGTATTATGCTGGGCAGTTTTGATGGAAGATTATAATGGTGAGAATTGTTTTATTGTTGTTTTTAACCAGACACCACCAGCACACTCAGTTTTGCAAGACAAGATAGAGACTTGATTTTCACAAAGTGTTCATGCTACCTGTCCTTTTTGAGTTATTCGTGCTTCTTACTACCAAACATCAACCCATTTTCTCTGCATCTAGGTATTTTTATTGGTATTTTCTGACCTCAAAGAGTTGGGGTTTTGTTTTGTTTTGTTTTTTTTTGATACATTGTGTGGCATAATACATCATTTTCTTCCATACAAAGTAATTTTGCAAGGTTACATTTTTATATTTATGCCAAATTAAAAAAAAAAGTGAAATTTACAAATATTTAAGAAATATCTGAGGTTTAAACAGTGTGCAAGACCATTTCCTAATGTGTTTATTAACAGCTCTAGGGTATTCTAGTACGGGAACAGCAAAGTGTGATATACTGTTTTAACATGATAGTAAGTTATAGATGCCTTTTTTTAGGCACTCTATATATGTTCATAGTCCTCTATTTATAGAGTTCATAAAACAATGATAGTTGTTAAGTCTTGGACCATGAAAGTCAGATAATGTGTACAGAAAAGATGAGTTTGCTAGCATCTAATGAAACAGTAGAGAGAACAAAAGGTTTTGATTAAAGCAATAGACAAAAAATTAATCTGTTTATTTTAACTTCACTAAAGGCCAGAATTTTGTAATCTGGTCTGTAGGGATGGAAATGTCTTTGAAATGTGTGATATGCAAAGTCTACTCTGTCGCCTTATTGCATAAAGATGAAGCCCTGCTGGTGCTATCAATAAAGATATTTTCACTGACATCCCAAAATATGAAAGTTTAAAGGAAAAAAAAAAAAAACCCAAACACATTAAGACATGTTCCCGTTTTGGTCCTTAGGTTCTTGTCAGTTCTACGAAGTTATGTGTCTGCATTACCCTCTTCCCCAAACTAATTTTTATTCTCATGCAGTGTGGCAGTCTTTAAGTACTATATATTTATTAACTGATTAATTGCATTAATCTTCTGAGACAGTGGGAGAAATATGGGAACACTCCAAGCAAATCCAGTATCTTTTACTCTCCACTTCTTTTTGCCTCTCTCATCATTTGTCCTTTGGGTTTTTTTAATAACTAGAGAGGCTGAAGAAAACTTGGGGGCAAGTAAGGTTTGCTGTTCCCTTTGTGGCCACTGATTTATCTGACCACCTTGTTTAAAAAAAAAAAAAAAATAAAGAAAAGAAATACAAACACATTTTCATGCTGTTCAATCCAGAAATGCTTAAGTTTAGAGCTATTCGGTGAAAAATTACCCGTCTTGTAGAACTATTATATTAGATGGGTTTTGGCTGAGGATGTGGTCTTTTCTCCCTTTAGCCTGGTGAGTTTTCTACTTGAGGTAATTTTTGGATGCAAAATACCTAACTGCATTTAGGAATCTAGGTGGATTTTGCTCTTAAGATCTAATTTTGAGTATTAGCAGTCCTGTTACCTCTATGTCTTTTATAGCTTTAGGAGGTAGATTCATGTTAGGCAAAACCTAATTTTAGTTCAAGTCCCAATTCTGGTGGGTGCTCTTGGCCTGATCACCTGAAGAGCTGTATTCTGACTCCAGACCCATCTGAGCCCATTTCTGCCCAGAGGGATGTTTGGAGAATGATCCAAACCTGAGCTGTTTAGAAAAAAATTCCTCTACCTCTTTTTTCCTCTTCATCAGCCTTTGTGCAACCTTCAGCATAGCTTTTCTACTTCTCTCCAGTGGCTATCAGCTACATTACAATAGAAAAGATGAGTCCTGTGGCTTTGTTAATTATTTACAGCTGTGTAGTGAAGATGAGCAAGTGTTTGACACAAGGAAAGCAGTGATCAGGAAAAAAGATAGCCAAAGGGAAAGTCTTTGCTGGAGAACCATCTCAAATAGAGATCCTGACAGAGTCATTATAGCGGCAGTATGCAAACAGTGTTCATGTTTTTAAACAAAAAGAAGCATTTAAACAATTAAAGTTGTTCTATAATATTAGATCTAGACTCTCTGCTGTTTGCTTTTGTCTAGTACTTACAAAAACACACAGAGAAAAAGGCAAGCAACTATAGAGCATCTTAAACCCAATATCTGTATGCTCTTTTGCACCTGTGAATTCATTTGTAGATAGTATCAGTGCAGTGCTAAAAGCCTATCACAGGACTATAGAAACTGGAGTGTGTACCCCTAGGAAGCTTTTTAAGTTTTTGAAGTAGATAGCCTTTTGAACTATTTTGTCCATTTTGTCCACAGTAACACACAAAGTTGAAAACCATCATTTGAAGTAATTTTCAGGGTGTTTGTGTTTGTTGTTATTGTTTGTTTGTTTGTTTTCTAATTATGAGTTTTTCACTTGCTGAATTATATATCATAGAATTGTTTAGGTTGGCAAAAGGCCTTTAACATCATCAAGTCTAACTGCTAACTAAGCGCTGCCAAGACCACCACTAAACCATGTGTATAAGTGCCATATCCACACATCTTTTAAATCCCTCCAGGGATGGTGACTCTACTACTTCCTGGGAAGCCTGTTCCAGTGCTTGACAACCCTTTCTATGAAGAAATATCTGGTCTAAGCCTCCCCTGTGTCAACTTGAGGCCTTTTTCCTTTTGTCCTGTCACTTGTTACTTGGGAGAAGAGACCTACCCCTACCTCACTGCACCTTTCAGGTAGCTGTTGAGAGCAATTAAGTCTCTTCCCCTCAGCCTCTTTTTCTTTAGGCCTGACAACTCCAGTTACCTCAGCCACTCCTTTTAAGTCATATTTCAGACCCTTCACCAGCTTCATTGCCCTTTTCTGGGTGTTTTTCAGCACCTCAGTGTCTGTCTTGTAGTGAGTGGCCCTAAAGTGAGCACAGTATTCAAGGCACAGCCTCACCAGTGCTGAGTACAGGGGATAATCACTTCCCTATTCCTGTTGGCTATGCTATTTCTGACACAAGCCAGGATGCTCTTGGCCTTCTTGGCTGCCTGGGCACAAGCTGGCTCATGTTCAGCCACTGTTGACCAACACCCCCAGGTCCTTTTCCACCAGGCAGCTTTCCAGCTGCTCTTCCCTAAGCCTGTAGCATTGCACAGCAGGGAGTGACCCAGGTGCAGGACCCGGCGCTGAACCTTGTCGAACCTCATACAGCTGGTCTTGACCTGTCAGTCCAGCCTGTCCAGATCCCTCTGTTGAGCCTTCCTACCCTCAAGCAGGTCAACACTCCCACCCAACTTAGTGTTGTTTAACTGGCATACAGACTGAGATCAGTGCAAATCCTTGATTGGACTTAGGAAACTCTGGATTGAAGAGCTGTGTTTCTTCTTCATATACAAAGCACAATGAATCAAAGCCTGTTCTTGAAAAGGGAGGTATATACTAGAGGGCTGTTTATGTCAACACTCTTCTGTTTATAGAGTGAGAGGAGAGATGAGACACTGAGTGCTAGATGTGTGAGGACTGTGAATCAGCACTAATGACTGATTTTCAGACTGTGATGACTCAAAGCCATCTTTTGATTTCTCAAGTTCTTAATTTTCTCTGTTGTTTCTGTGTTGCTTTCTACACTCTTTAGCTCATCTCTTACGTTTAGTCAGAAGTTATGAGGGTGCACTATGACTACACTCATTTTTCCGCACCCTCACAAACCTACTGTCTGCTACAGGTTTTATTCTTTATTGTGAAACATTCTTTTGGTGACAATAAGCATGTTGTCATAGTGCCTGTGAGGTCAGAGGTTACAGGTACTGTTCTGCTGCAGACAGTACAATATTTTGCCTGCTTTCATTCTTTTTTCAGTTGTCCACAACCTATTGTATGTGTTTATTATTCTCCTTCTTTCATGGACCAGTGAATACCTGATCTAATTGAAGGTGACTTCAAATTTATATCCATTAGTAGTCTACATGGTCGAATAATGTGTATGAATAAAAGTAGCAATGAGTAAGAGGTTACTTATGATACATCAATCTTTATTAAATATGAAATAATTTCTTTGCATATATATAAATATCAAAGAGTAAAGATTTTAGGTAATTTCCATAAATTTATCCCCATCTTTCATACAGTTCCTGTGTGAAAAATTACTTTTTAAAGCAATCCTGATACTATGGGATACCATGTGTGTTTAGTTTACACATTATGCTCTGACTACAGAAATTAATATGTGGCATCCAACCTCTTTGAAAGTTTTCATACATTTAGCATAATAAATGTAAAAACCATTTGTGAGGATGATTTCTCACCCTTTTAAAACTATATCAGATACTTTATGTTAGTCTTGTCTGAATGTGGCGTGTTGCTTCTTGTTGCCAAGAGCTACATTAGAAAATAAATACTAAGTTTTTTAATTAGTTCTGCAAGTTTAAATATCTTATACTGCAGTCTGAGTCCACAGTAGAAATGGGGTATGGCAGTGCATAGGAGGCAAGCTAACAGAGAGAAACAGGTCTCACAATCTGTATTGCACATGTACTGTGTTGTAGCAGAGTGGAGTATTTTCACTTAAGCCAACGTTTATGCAGAGTTCCTACAAGTTCTGTGGATTATTCTTTCTTAACTTTGGGCTTTTTTGTCTTATTTATAGTCATTAATCAACTTCATTTGATAATACTACAGAGCAGACCGTGATAGTTGCTATACCAAAACTTCTCTAGACAAACATGTGCTGCAGTCAGAACAGTAAAAGACATTTCTTGACAACTCTGACATTTTCATCAAAATTACCAGTTTTGTCTTTTGGCAAGATTCTATCCCCTGCGTATTGGTGTTTTAGTACCTGGAAAGGTACAAAATACCTTTCAGGGGTTCCCACCCATGCATGCAAACAGAGTTGAATTTAAAGGCTGCTGTATCAGTGGAATAAGGTTTTGTTCAGGGTAGCTGCTCACTGTGGAGAAGATTCTTTCCATAAAGACACTTAAGAGAGCAAAATAGATCTGTAAGTCACTGATGTACAACACAAATGAGAATATTTGAAGGCATCCCATACTTTGCTTTAATTGTTTCTTGTGGCTGAAGACAGTGCAGAGTTAGAGCTGCTGGAAAATTGCTGGTCTTAAAGTAAATTGGGTGCAGTGATTTAGAAGGGATCTACTACATTTGGCTTCCTAATCTCTTATTTAAAAGTCTGACTACTTACCCGAGATGTTGCAAGATAAAACACTTTTAAAAAACTTAGTTGAGAAAGACAATGGTGAAAAAAATATATTCAGATTTAGCAGCTTTGATGCTTTTTATAAACAGTTGTCAAATAATGAGCAGCTCAAGATAAATTTGTAAAGAAGTAAATTTGTGTGGGGCGTTTTACTATAATTTAGTAACTTTTTGTGAACCTTGAATTTCTGCTGAGCATTCCAATATGTCTTCTTTTGTCTGGCTATCTCTGCAGTCTTTGCAAATATCTTTTATTCATACTTTGTAACTCCTCAGTAATCTTAGCACACAAATTTATACCTTAATTTACATTAAATTTGAGGGAATGTTTCTAGAAGAAGGAAATGTACATAGTGAAGTAATGTCCATCCATAATTTTTTGCTAATAAGCACTTGTATATTGCTTGTGATAACAAAACCCAGTGGAAATAATCAGCTTGTAGATTCTGCTTGCACTCTCTTGTTTGAGGATAGCATGATTTTGAAGTGGGACAGGTAGATTTTTGATTAAGCACAAACTCAAGACAGATACCATGACAAAAGTGCATGCTAAAATCTCTCTGCTAATTTTAATAGAGGCCTTTAATACTTTCTCATGATGCTTCTTCAGTGGGAAATGACAGGTTGTGCTTGATAGATCTCATTGTCTCCTGCTGAAAGGTGTCATAAGAAGTCTTTTAACTTTTCTCAACCCCCATTGAAGTAAGGGCACTTTCATTGAAGGGACTGCAGGTAGTTTCATCATACACTGCACAGGTATTGTGAAAACATGGTGCAGTTTTCTTCCATGTTTTCTCACATGCTGGGAATGTGCTTTCTGAAAAACTGAATGATTTCTAGAGAAAAGTCAGCAGATAAGTTTTGGAAAAAATGCTGGAAACATCCCCCTTGATGGGTTGTGTTGGTGTGTGGTTTTGGTTGACTTTTTTTAAAAAAAAAAAACCAACATTGCTCCAGTAACGAAATGATAAAACCAGAGCTTGAATTTCATTGTTACTAGCCTTGCTGCTTTGTTCTCTGATAGGGCAAGTTTACTCTTGATCCAAGTGAAGAGTAGGTTTCTGGAAGGACACACTGACCTCAATACTGCAGTTTTTCTTGGGGGTTAAACCTGGATTTTGGCTTTAGATAATGCAGTGTTTTCATTTTTGTGGAATAGCTTTATTTAATAACTTTTACATTCAGTATTAAAAATATCCTGTTACTAGAGCAGTTGAACATCAGTAGAAAACTAGGTTAACTCCCACAGTGGTAATTAGTCACACAAATCATAAATTTCAAAGCTTTTAGCAGTGCATGCTTTTCCTTGTGGACTCTTGTTACTATGCCTTAGCAAGACTGTTTTATTTGCAATTCAGGGTATGGTTTCCTGGATTACAGTCTGCTACTTATCAGAATAAAAGAAAGCAACTAAAATGAAGTGAAGCTTTACTGTAGGTGATACAGATATACAAACAGCATCTTGTTTGGATATATGTGGATGAAACCAATGAAGTTAATTTGAAATAGTCTCTGATTTCATGTTAGACACCTCCGAACTGCTTCTGCTCCCTATACCTGTGAAAGCCTGAAAGAAACTGTTTTGGGCCTGTTTTGTGTGTATGACATATGGTTTATTTCAGCACATCAAATATTTGAATAGAAAATGGTTTCTTTCCAGACAACTTTGACTCTGAATGCCATTATTTTTAGCCTTCTCAACCCTTGCAGTGATTTGAGTACTTTTAAATAAAAAAGTCCATTTTCAAATCTGTGTTATATTTTGTAGAGATTTCAGAATTCTAAACAACTGACAGATTTCTGTATCATGGAAAGGGCAGTATTTTTGCCTCCTAATAGCCATAGTTTTCCATTTTTGAAGTGTTAAAAATACTTACGTATTTCAAAGCTCCAGTGTAACATTACTGTAGTCCATAATACCTGCCTATTAAAAGGACTAAGTGTGATTTAAAGTTTTCAACATTGACTTAGACAACTTTTCTTGTTTTATGAAAGATGTGGGGTCCCATTCTT
>JBCJKH010062580.1:0-10806 GCA_039877255.1 Loriculus beryllinus
GGGGGGGAAGGGGAAAGAACCCAAGCTCATCAAACTGCACCAGGTAATGCTTTGAGAAAACAGGTTACCAATTTAACATGCTAAATTTGCTCGTGACCAACTGATGCCTTTCTGAGTAGTGCTACTTTAAAAGAGAGCAGCTGATACAACTGCACACACTGCAGCAACTTTCAGTTTCTCTCTTCATCCCAGCATTTCGGAAGCAGGCTGAGAAGGCTCAAGTATTTGATTTTCAGCCTGCTGCAAGTTTTGTCACTGTCTGTTTCCTGATGTGTGTAACAGTAACTCAGAGGCACTCTCCAGCGTGCATACACACATCCATACCTACTTTTGGAATTAAAAATTTTGTAAACATAGATATTTTCCGGAATGCCACTGAAACTAGCGGCATGGAACAAATGCGACTGATGAAAGATTGCAGCTTTCTGTCATTTGATAAGATGATGGCATTAGTGAATTGCTGCTAGGCATATCATATGATATGCTGGCACTTGTGAAGGTTACCAATGCTTGTGTTGAGTCACAAGATTGTTTTTCTATGTCTTCTGAATTCACAGAGATCAGACTAGCATGTTTTGATCTCCTCCATAACAAAGTTTGCTTCCGAAGGCTTCCCAAGTCCTCCTTAAAGTGTGGATTGAAAAGTATATAAAGGAGTGGGTTTAGACACGCAGGCAGTGGGACAATCACCAGCAATATTGACTTAATCACTTCTGGGCTGATAAAAGTAAGGTTTAGTAAGGAGGAAAAAGATAAGAAAGCCACAGGGCAATAAAGAATGCAATTAGTAAAAAGTAACAAGGCTATATGTTTGACCATAGAGCAATCCCAGATGTTGTCTAGTTCTCCCTTTTCTAAACTACAGTAGAGCTTTGTATAACTAATAGTCATTACCAGAAAACAAAGGGAGTTCAACAATACCAGTGCTACCATGTAGCCCATAGCAGTGGGTTCTCCAAATGGTAATGGTAAACACAGCGGAGAAATCCCATACTCACTCCCAGTGAGGAGGGGTATCATTGCAATGATTAGTGCCAACATAAAGCAAAAGAAAATGGCAATTTTTATGCTAGCCATGGAAGATTTTGTTTCAAACTTTGTAGCATGTTTTACAGAGAATGCACGTTCAAGTGCAGCTAGGGTAAGGAGGAAAATGGAAGCCTCTGAAGCAAAAATGAACAGAAGCCCAGTTATTTGGCAACCAATTCCACTTTCCCACTGTGCTCCGTACTGAGCAAAGCTACCAAAAGTTGATGCATCCACACTAGCCAGGATGCCACTGGCCAGACCCATCAAGGCATTTACAATAGCTATTAAACTGATCAACAGTTTTATGGAGGACATATACAATGGAGATCTGAAAACTGTAGCAGACACCAGTGCGTTGCAAATAAAGGTCAAACCCACTATGGTCCACACTCCAATTCGGATCAGCCAGCTACCAAACAGATGGTCGCATGGTTTGAAGGGACCTGAAATGACAAAATGAAAAGGTCATGGAAAATCCATGTGAACCAAGCATCAATTTTGCACTTTCTAAAGTGCAAAGATTTCCCTGCTTCATGCAGATTCTTAGCACAGACAAGCAATGAGTTTCAGTCCAAAAGGGGACCTGTGAATTTGCTTGTCCTTTGCAATAATTTGAGACCTTGATAGCATACGGCTAAATGGGCGTTGTATGCTGTGTTACGTGAGCCTTTGTCCTTTAAGTCAAATAGTCTATGGGTTTTCTTTTGTGCCTAGCAATACAAGTGCAATGTCAATGTCCAGTTGGTAGTTTCAAGAAACGCTGCGAAGTTTGCCAGTGTGTGAAAAAAGCTGAAAAAGATACCTCATTAAACTAGGGCAGGTTGCTATTGAATTCTGGTGAAGTGTGGTATAATGGATATCGACAGATGCACTTTGGTTGTCTTATAACATGTCGTTACATGGATGATGAAAATTGATGTTGTCTTTTCATTTCAAAGTGCTGCCTTTTCGGAAGAGCTTCTAATGAGCTGTGGCTGAAATCAGGTCATTATGATCAAAGCCTGGTGTATATTCCCATAAACTGAGGTTCATATGCTGTGCAGTTGAAGCTGAATGTTCTGCAGTTTGTGAAATATTATTTATCTTGGTACAAACCAGCTATATTCTCTTAAAGGAAGTCCTTTACAATGGTCTGTGCTTCTCCATGAAGACACAAACCCTGCAGCTCAGATACTCTCTATATGACTACAGCTGTTGCCATCAAGTTGATATAAGCATCCACTGTGTCAAGTTTTTCTAAGATACCATTTGAAAGACCAACATGGAAAACAAATTTTCTCTTGAGTCTGGTGATGCCTTAACTTGAAGACAGCGACATTTTTGTGAAAGCAGTAATTACATCTAGGCCATAGGAGAATATGTGATGGTCAAATGGTTTTAAGTTCTTTAGCTTCCTGCCTTTCCTACTACATAACTTTAAAAAACCTATTATTATTTGCTATTCCAAAAAGGAATCTTGGCTTGGAATATATGCTGAAGTCCTAGGTTGTTACTTGGGTATTTTTGTTTATGTTTCACAATGAAAGAATGGTTAGGGAAAATGCTGAATCAATCAAGCAAGCAAACCTTATAACCACAGATCTTAAAGCTAGAAGCAACCTTCCAAGGAGACATGTTTCTTTCCTTGCCTTAAGGGAAACTTTCAGTGGAACTAGTGGCCTGTACCCTTGCAATTCAACCAATGTATTTATTTTTCCTTTCTGCACACTGAGAAGCCAGAGATGCACTATTCTATAAAGTAAATAACAGCGCTGTGAGTCCTTTACAATAGACTGCGTGCAGCAGTATAGTACTATTTGGTATTTCCTAGACATTTAACTAAACTGTGTGTTGTTCAAGAAGCTCGTGTAGAGTAACTCAGGAAAGTTCAGAAGAATTACTTTAGCTTTACAAAAGACGGAGTGGGCAAAGATTCTGCTGCCTTTTATCATCTGTGTCTTGGTAGAACAGAGTCTCTGCTCTCTCATTCCCCAAAAAGGACTTGGAGTAAGGATCTGATACAAGACTGGGTAAAACTTTTGTTACACTAATAAATGAATTTAATACCTGAATACTTTTCTGCATTTCAGTGCAAAATTTTATATTATTGTGCAATGTATTTGTATTAATCTCACCACTTTATTGCAAAATACCATCTTAATCTACTAGTATCAGATACAGAGTTTGTTCTGCATCTAAAGTATCTGGTAATATTGTGCTTGGATTCCTGTCTGTCTGGTAGTTTCATACCTGGAGAAGGTGAGCATTGCACTGAATGATGAGCTTTCAAATCTTCTTCAAATTCAAGGAAAAAGTCTTCAAAGTCACGCTCATCTGTGGGGGAGAAAATACCCAGATTTTCAGGAAAACTTCTTTTAGTAAAAATTGCAATCATGTCTGTGGTATTTAAGGCCTGCTCTTGTCCTTTTCCCTGCCAAACTGTGAGCAGAAGCAGACACATGCCTACTTGGTTCTGAGTTACTGTACTCAGGATTATTTATAAGGTTGGCACAATCACTGCTCTGAAAATGATCACATTCTCTGTTACCCAATTGCCAGTGTGACGACTGCCTAGGGAGGAGTTCAAAATATGAACTCTGCTGCTGTGCCAGGTTACTAAGAATTAACTCGAGTTTTTCTGTTTCTTAGGTCATCACTGTGTATTCTTGGGTGTATGCTTACTGGGGATAGCTCTGAACTCAGAGACTTACTGGTTTGCAGAGTGGAGATAATACAGAAAGCAGCAGGATGATGTAACATGTATATGCACCTACGTAACAGGTAACAGGTCAAGTAACAGACCTTGTGCTGAAGGGGAAGAAAAGTACAGTAGTCTTCTGTCCTGGAGAGCAGATGCACTCTCTGGTACTCAGGAAGTGCTGGAAAGTATTTCAGCAGGTATGCCAAAGTAGCCACATAAGCTCTGTGAGTCATCCTGAAGCATGCGCACAGCAGGAGAGCCAAGGATGTGTTGCTACTTCCAAGGCTGGCGAGAAACCTGATCTTTGCTGAGCTGCTCTTTTATGAAGTTACATATCAGCGTCACTTCCCCGTCTCACACATATAGGGAAGATCTCACTTCCCACGTTATTATATTATTATTTGGACAGAAAGATGTGTGAGTGAGATTTCTGACAAACAGACCTAAAAAAAATGAGTTTGCTAAGCATAGGAATGCTCGAATAGCATAACACTGGGCAAGAGACAGTGAGAGGCTGCATCTCTGACTGTAAAAGAGTATTGGATTTGTCTGATATCAGAGACTGCTCATAGCTTTCAGGCAGATTTAAAAGCCAAAGACAGCGATTACCTTGAATCTGTAACAACCCCACATCCTTCCTGTGGAAATCGTCAATGCTGCTATTCTCATCTTTGCTCCATTGGCTGGAGATTTTGTAGTGGCTCTCACAAGCTCCAAAGGCACAGCACTGGTAAGCATAAGGCATTTCCATAACCCTGTAGAAGAGTAAGGAAGCATGACAAGATAGTGGTTTAGCAGCAGGGTTACTGGATTGTACTGCTCCTCTGCTATTAGCACAAAGGAACATGCTTAAATAGCCATGACTGAAAGCAAAAATATCTGTGGGTAAAAATCAGTCATGATAATACAAAATGAGGACTCACAAATAAAATTCTACAACAGAAATGCAAATGATTTCTAGGCTAATTTTAGTAAAGGCACAATGAAGCATTTAAATGCACTTATGCATTTTCATGGGAGATATGAAGCTGAGAGATATCTGCCTTGCCACTGAGTGAATGTTTCTCTTAGAGCCGTATTACTATTTTATGATTTTAAATGATTTTACAGTGTAACCCACCAGTTTCTTAACATTTCTTAATGGTTTCTTTAAAAAAAGGGGATCTGTAAATCACAGCTGCATCTACCTGCCTAACAGAGAAAACTAAAACATCACTTCTCAAACGGATTTTCTCTAGTTTGGGAGAAACGAGATCTTCTGGAATTTAAATTTTATCTGCCTCTTCCCATATCCAACTCTTTTCCCAGTAAAATGGAAAAAAGGAGATTGTGTTTTGTGTACAAATCATGAAAGCACTGCTCTAAACCAAAAGGTGAATGAATTAGAAAGGCACTGTGTGTGAAAGCAAGTATCACTGAGGAACAGATTTTACTTTATTAATTTTCTTAGAAATGAGCATGGTCACTGCAGGACACTGGATGTTTATTCCTAACTCTTTGAAGGTCATCCCCAGCACATCACTGAGGTCTGAGTTTCAAATGATTCTGAGGGCTCTTTTGTCATAAAAGTGCTCATTTCTGGTATGTTTTGAATCTAATTCCTTTGGGGTTGTGCAAAATCTGGAGTAACATGGAAGAACTGAATATACTCAGGTTCTGTAAACTACTTCTTCTATTCCCCAGATAATTCTATGTTTTGGAAGCAGAGATATTTAATTTACACAGTTTGCAAACAGTACAAAGTAAAACCTAATAAGTCACCTGAATTCTAAAAGCCCAATAAATGAAAAAAATTCAAAGATAAAGCGGCAAAGTTATTCTGACTTAACTTAAAAGGAATAAAACAGAATTAGATCCTCCTATCAGATTACTTTCAACAGGTTAATCATGTAAATTAACATAATGAGCATTCCAAGCAACCTCTAAGCCCCTGGGAAATCTGCAAAGAAATCAGTCGGAATCAGGCGCAGTGCCAACAGGACTTGTGCGCTAGCCAAAAGCCTGGTACAAAGGGGAGAAATCAGAACCCTCAACTCTAAAGTGATTTTAAATTACTGCATTTTGGGGCATTTAGATTCTATATGCTTACATTTTTGTTGGGAATTAGCAACAAAAATGTGTACCCTTGTTCTCAAATGCAAAAAGCTTCCTAAGGTGTTTTTAAGGTACTCCAAGGGAAGTTCAAGATAACCAAGATTCAACTATTAAGCAACTTCATGTCAGCATATTTAAATACTTAATTTCTAATTAATTTCTGTTCATGCCATCTTTCAAAATAAGAAGATTATCTCAATTGAACATTTTTGAACACATTTCCCAGAAGCCCTTCTTAAGTTAACTATTACTAAACTCATAGATGATTAGACTAACCCATAGATCCATAGCTAGTCCCCTGGGCTAAATCCAACCTCAATCGCCAATTAGAAATGCCCCTTTTCTGGATATTAAAAGAAATATTTCTCACAAACAAACAAACAAATAAAAACTTCTCAAAAGAAACACTGACAGTTGTGCAAGGTGATCATTGTAACTTCTGGCTTCCAACCTTTTGGAAGTCATTGATACAGCTGGGGAAATGATCAGCCATAGTAGATATTTTGGGCTCAAGGGACTAACAAATGTATTCTATCATCATTCAAACAGATCTGTGTGCTTTGATCTGCATGATCAGCAGGTTGAAGAAGGTGATCCTGCCCCTCTGCTCTCGTGAGACCTCACCTGGAGTATTGTGTGTTCTGCATCCATATACCTGCCCAGCAGCATGAGAAATTGCTGGGCAAGCTTGGCCCTTAAATACACTGGAGAATGTTCCATAAGCGCACACACGGGGGATGTTTGAGGCTCTCTGCTTGACAAGCAGGTAAAGTCTTGGCTGTATCTTGACTGCAACAGCAGAACCTCATCAGCAAACAGCAAGAGTAGCTACCACAAATCCTGTTTTTCAGGAACACAAAGTTTTCCCCTCTTTGCTCATTCTAATCCCTTCTATGTTCATGCTGGTGTGGATCTGTGGATCTGTGCTTCTTGGGCCGTTGACCTGTAATTTTTGTGAGAAAGTCTTTGCGATTTTCTGGAGCTATATAAATAACTGACAGTAATTAATTATTATTATACCTGCCCAAAAAGTGAAGACAGTGATCTATCACCAGAAGTGGAAAATTTCTAAAGACTATTACTTCAGCTGAGCTCTCCAAAAAGATGGGTTCTGCCTTTCTTTCAGCTGCTTTACTTTTCCTTTCTGATGTATATATTAAATGGCATCTTCTGCACCAAAAATTTCCCCCACATTTTAAACAGATTTTCAGAGACACAAGCAGAAACTAGGATGCCACTGTCAATATGCTGCTGTCCAGTACCTCAACTTTGAACACCAAGCACAGTCTAAAGGCTGGAATGATGCTTTTTATTTAATTAATGGGGAGCATCAAGTCTTACAACACCATAGCATCTTATGTTCATTCTCACAATTCCCCACTAGGCATAGGCATTTCTAAACTAGATTAAGAAAGTGAAGTCTCTTTGCAACAAGAACTTTTTTCTACGCTTGTATAGTTTAATGCAAGGAAATGATATCCTACAACTGTAGCCCCAAACACCACAGCAATATGAACAGCTGTGCTTCACCAACAGGAAACACCCTAAGATTACATTGTTATCTGTCATTCTCCATGTTTGATTGCCAGGGACTTTACAGTCACACAGGCAAGTGGAACTTACAGGGAAATTTCATCTGATGCTTCGTGCTTTGCACAGTAACACGGTTCTGGAGCTTTACATACAACTGGTTTTATCTCCCATGTTTCATACTTCTTACAACAACAAGATGCAAGCCATACTCGGTTAAAACAAGAACTGAGTTGTTAGGAAAAAACTACACTGGCTGCTGAAGAATGAAAACACAATTCGAGTTCAATTTCAGAAGCCTTTTGCTGTTCTAATCATCTTACCATCTAGATCTTGTAAATACAGGTGTGGCTGGCATGTCTTGCAAGGTGCAACAGAAGCCTGTGGTAGACCAAATCCAAGTTTCCTTAGTATTTTATTCAAAACCCAAGTGTTTTCTCACCACAATACAACAGATGAAAAATACAAGCATCTCCTGGACAATTTTCCATACATTAATTTTGTGGAGTGCTTACAATCCTTCAGCACTAAAGACTAAAAAAAGATAGATACAAAGTTATTTTAATTGCTATGAATGCAGCAAAAAGCCCTTTGATTTCTTCGAGGGTTGGGTGTTGGGGTTTTTTTTTTGTTGGGTTTTTTTTTTTTTTTTTTTTTCGTTAAGCAAACCTTCTGCGTTGGTGTAAGGCAGATTTTCCAGGCTTCAACAAACCAGATGGCCATCCAAAAATGCGATATGAAATTTTTATAGGAAGCTAAGAGCTGAACCCATCTAAGGGAGAGATTTTTCAGAGATTCCAAACTTTTAAAAATAAATATTATTGCAAGATCTTATGTATCTACATTTGAACTGTAACGAGTAAATAAATAGCCACAGTGATAATTACCTAAATTCTATATTTAGAAGGAACAGAGCACGTGCAATAAACAATAGCACATTGTGATATTAATGAAGCACTTGCTTCCTCTAAATGTAGAAAATTCAGCAATTATCACCAGAATTGGCATGTATAAAGGTGCCGGTGACAATTTTAAAAAGGCATATTGCTTATCTGATAGACCAGAATGCATGCTTTGGACCCGATGCGTTCTGTTATGAAGCATTCAGTGACACAGTCCCACACTGAGCCAAGCTTATGCTCGGCACAGCGACGGCTCTGGTGGAGAGGAAGAGGTGATTGCAAGCCTTCCTTCTGCTTGCCCCAACTTTGTGTTGGCTGAAGGCCAACTCAGCCATCAGCACAAATTAGAGCTGTTATAAAGATGTTCTACTTTATACCAGCAGGTTTGGACCCCTGAAGAGCGCACCACTCAGATATCAGAGCATGTATTGAACTTCAGACCTTTCCCATCAAACCTCTGTCAGGCTCCTTCCCTGCTAAAAGATGTCTCCTTTATGCTCTCAAGCATTTCACTCTGCGCATTTAGAGATTGTCAGGAAAACTGACAGAGCTGGCCACACCAAGCTGAAATGTCTGTGGGTCACAGGAGTTGCTCCCTTAAGGTTTAAGGTCACTTTGGTAATGCTGCTTTGTGGTCAAATATTTGGTCTGGAGACCTTGCCAAAGAAATATCTCCCAGCAGCTTGGTTTTATTCAGACCTGCATCTTTGACCCCGTGAGCGCACGGAACTAAGCTGCCAACACACCACACTGTGACTCTCCAGCTTGCCTTTGCATCCTTACCTTTTTCCAGCTTTCTTTCCTGGGTAAAACATACTCCATCTCCATTTTACATTAGACTTCTCTGCGCAGCCTTCTTTCCTACGACCATGTTCTAATTCACTCACAGGAAGAATACAAAGTTAGCAGAATGTGGGAAGGTAATATTTTATCACCTAGCTGACTGCAGGGTCTGAGTTCTAGCTTTTCACTCTATTACATGCCAAGCAAAGATAGTAACAGGGCAGAGGATGATGTCTTCCTGAACTCTCTGTGCAATGAAGGCTTCACACTCAGCTGTCTCCTCTGCAGCATACGTGCTGTGCAGAAAGCACTGCTGACCTCCTTGGGCAAATCTTAAAGGGCACTAGCAGGCCGAGCAATTTGTGGCACAGAGGGTTACAGCTCAGCCACACCTTGCAGCAGTCAGAAAGCTCTCCTTGTGTTTGAGAGCTTGGAACGTGGTGTATGAGAAAATTAATTACTGAAGGGGTATATTAGACACATTTCCAAATTACACAATTCAGCTGTTTGGTTCATTCATCAGCACTCAGGATGTGTTTATTCTGCAATATAGACATAATTGCTCACTGTGGCTCTGCTCCTGCAAATGCCTCCTGAAAGATGAACACCTGTCCCAGTGCTGCTGGTAGAGATCCACACATCACCTGCACAACCCAGCAGGGTGCACTGATTGCGTAAGGTCCTGATGGAGAGATGTCAGGAGTTGGTCATGCTCCTTCACACGCGTAATATTGACTCCATTCCTGCTTCAGGAAGCACTGCCAGAAGTTGAGTCATAGGGCTGCAGGAATGTGTTCGCACACAGAGGATCCCAGTCTATGGGGAGGTGTCAACCATCACACTCCGCCTGGTTGGGAGAGAAACTGCTGCAGACACTGAAGCACTGTGGCACTGAACATACACACTGAACATACAGGATCATGGGGAGAAGATAACACACAATGAAGAATTCATGCATCAGCTGTGCTAAAAAAAGAGATGAGTAAAATGACTGCAGCTCATGCTTTCCCCCTCTGAAAGGTGACGTTGCTTGAGTGTACAGAAAGTTCTCTGTAGGTACCAACAGAGTCACTACTTCTAGCTTTCTAGGAGGAGTAATTGTACTTTTTCCATAGAAACTTTCAGAGACGATAATGTGCATGACTTATAGGTCTCAGTGCAAGATGAGATGTACTCAAAAGCTTGCGAGATGAGTAACCTGACTTACTCAGCAGCTGTGTTGCCTCTGATATCGCTACCATTACCATACACTGTTCCTTTCCATAACGAGTCAAAGAATGAGTGTGAAATAATTGTGACAAGAACAGGAAAATGCCACTCTCAGCCACCTTACCTTTGTGTGGTGTTTTGACTTGGCAAAAGCAGTCCATGCCTGGGAGCCGTTACCACAGCAGCTGGAAGGAAATCACTCCTGTCATGCTAGGATGGGTTTCTCCATCTGCACCCAAATAAAACTTAGGGTCTTTTTTCCTACCAGTTATGGGAAACCCTAAACACATATACTGTGGCTTCCCAGTCTAATAACCTAATGAACCAAGGAATTACTGTGTCTCAGAAAACATATACCTTCCCTGTACCTTCCTGTACTGGGCTGCAATGGCAGGAACATGTACCCCAGCTCTCAGTGCTTTTGAAGTATACTAAATCCACACAGGGACTGCTAAACAAGTGCTCAAACCAATCTCTCAGCTTGGCTCTTTGCAAGATACTCTGCTCCTGCAGGCTCTTGTTGTGTTTCCCACTCAGCAGCCCGATGACTGTCTGCAAAAACATGCAGTTATAAATGAG
>JBCJKH010062581.1:0-15291 GCA_039877255.1 Loriculus beryllinus
AGATTGGATATAAGGAAGAAATTCTTTACTGTTAGGGTGGTGAGGCACTGGAATGGGTTGCCCAGGGAAGCTGTGAGAGCTCCATCCCAGGCAGTGTTCAAGGCCAGGTTAGATGAAGCCTTGGGTGACATGGTTTAGTGTGGGGTGTCCCTGCCTATGGCGGGGGGGTTGGAACTGGATGATCTTAAGGTCCTTTCCAACCCTAACGATTCTATGATTCTATTATGCAGTTTCTTCTTTTCCTAATTTTCCCCTCTGTGAGAGGCCACATGGTGCTTGAAAACACTTTACATTTCCTGTGAAGAAACCTTAATCGTTTCTAAACACATGTGGGTCTCACCAAGAAAGGCTTGGAAGCAGTGCTGCTGGTAAACGTGAGTGTTATGCCTCTATTTCCCAAAAGTGTGAACTTAATTGGTTTAAAATGCTCTTCTACCCCCTCCCTCTAATTTCTTTCTATCATAGTTGCTGTCTAATGCCATATGATGTCTCAGAGGTATTATAAAATACAGTGTCTTTGCTGTTCTGTTTGTATGTATTTTATATCTATGCATACTCTTAAAAAATCAGTTTCCATGTGGCTGACAATTCTGCTGTGATTTGCTTCCAGACCACACCTGATTAAAATATAAGCAGTTTAGGCTTATTAATGAGAATGACAGGGTGAACAATTTTTAGAGCAAGATAGCCCTTTGCTTCTGAAGGCACTAGGTGGTTTACTTACAGTATCCTGCTGTACTGCTTGCGTTTCTCGGATGTCTCATGGGTTTAAGCCGTGTGGGTGCTATTGATGTTCCTGGGAGCTGTGAAGGGAAATCACACTCAGCACTTTGAACGGAGGAAAACTATTTTGACTTCTCAGCTGAAGTGTGACCTTTTTTCTTCTCTGTTTTAGAAATAGAAAGGCGGTAGCATAGTAGTGAGAAAAGGGTCTCACTTTGATCTTCCCTTCCACTCTGCCTGTTTGTACTGGGAGAAGGCAATTGTTGCAGAGTGATGCCACCTCCACAGCTTGTGCTCTACTTTTGTTTCACAGCTTCAGTTCTAAACCATGGGCTTCACAGCTGTCTTTAAACCTTGTGGTGCTCCCTGCCTCTTGTAGATCTCTCTTACAGAAACCATCCCCCAAAGGTGAAATTTAAGAATTTGCTGCCAAGTGTGCTTGGGTGTGAGCAAGGTATCAGTAGTGGGGTAAATACGAGAGAGCTGAGCTCAACAGCGCTGGATGTAAAGTGAGTGGAGACCAAAGTGTTACACAGGTTTTGACCCCAGTTTGGGCTCAGTAGAACTACAGACATAGAGGTGATCATAGATTGTTAGTTTGGGGATTGTTTTTTTTCTTTTGGTAAGCTGTAGTAGCTAGCGCTTAAGGATAATATAGACACATAATGATATCTCAAGGCGATATCTTTAAGTCACTTCGCATCCTGGCAGAGCAAGATACTATTGTGAGACACCTTTCCAAATGTTCAGTATCAGAAAGATACCAATTTTTTTTTCTGTGAGAAGAGAGATAATTGTAGCAAGTAAAAGGCATTTGATGGGAAATGTTAGCTTGAAGCACAGCAGAATACTCAATAAAAATGACTTTGTTCTTTGTTCTAAAACTCGTTATACAGTGAAGCTCCTGTTTCTGAAAGATTTCCTTTCAATTCTCTTTTAGTTTGTTAGGATCCTAGCAAGAATGAATGCAAATCACTTGTGCTGGTTTGAACATATGTGGCATGTTGCTGGTTAAGCATGCAACAAAACTGTCTGGTAACAGATGCAATTCTTGTCTCGTGATGTTGATTTCTTGATGTATTAAAAGGCTTTTGATGCAGTGTGCTTTGGAAGGTCCAACATTAAAATGGCCACATAATTAGGTCTTTATTAGCTCTTCTTTACAAGACTGTGTTTTGGTGGTTCCAGCCTTCCTGGCTGTGGAGAAGCATGACATTCCTGTATGTGGATGTCCAGGAGTTGAGGCTAATAGCAGTCTGCAGCTTAATTTGCACAGTCTTTAATTAGCAGCGCTACTCTGGGAGGGTTTTAGCTTCCTATGAAGATCTAAAGGAAACCGATGAAGTTTTCATTGTCTACACAAAATGTTCTCCCACTTTCTTGCACACCTGTGGTTGAGCAGGGTGTTTCACAGGCAGTGTCTGCCACGGGGGACAATGTTTAGTCCCTAACAGCCACTAGGAGAAATGGAGTAGGAAGTGCTGAACAGCTTTAGCAATTACCAGTTCCAGATTGGCCAAGAAATGAGAGTTGACATCATCTATATTTCAAAAAATACCAAGGGACCTTTAATGAGGCAGCAGAATCTTCTCTCATCCTCTGAACAGCTCTTTCCAGCAGTGAGGCTGGGACAAATTCAATGGGACAAATGCAATTTGCTGATTTACAAATACCATGCCCTGCAAAACACAAAACGTTTGGAGGGCATCATCTCTTTAGCTTGTGTGATGAATTTTATTTGTTGTATGTTCAGTTCTCAGTGGCTAGTACACATAATAGATAAATTCACATCAGGAAATACCAATAGTCCCTCTACAAAAAACATGATATTGGGCTGTCTGAATTATTTGTTGCATTAACAAAACATTATGTAGGTAACACATTTCAGCATAAAAAGCTGTGCTGTTTTAACATGATGCGTTTCAGATGCGGCTATAAATTACATTAAGCTTTGCAACAATATGAAGTTTCTATTTATTTCTCTGCCTCGCATTCTTTCAGGCAGCACTTGGAGGTGATGTAAAAGTTAAGCAGGTTTGCTTGTTCTTGTAGGCATGACTATTACCTTGAACATTTTCATGGTAATGTTCAGGCTTCCCAGTGTCCATTTATCTAAAATCCGATTGAAAGGCACAAGAGAGTAACTTCTTATTTCTTACTTTTAGGAGTGGGTTCTTATATCGCTGGTTCCCAGGCCTCCAGCATAGTTGATTTAATACCTTTCTAACAGTCATGTAGGATGGTAGGGATAGATATAAAAGGAAATAGAATTTTTAGTGATACTTATGCTCATGTTGCAGGTGCCATTGTTCTCTTCGCCTTTTCTGTTAGACTTTGCCATAGAATCATAGAATCACAGAATGATTTGTGTTGGAAGGGACCTTCGAGATCATCCAGTTCCAACTCCCCTGCCATGTGCAGGTACACCTTCTAATAGACCAGGTTGCTCAAAGCCCCATCCAGCCTGGCCTTGAAAACTTTCAGAGGTTCATAATAATTTTCTTTGTTGGTGGATGGGGCAGAACAGGTGAGATAATTTCCTTCTGACCTATACAGCTGAGGAGGAGTTTGTCACAGACTAACTGCAATTTTTAGTGTGCTTGGCACATGCTGCAGGATCAAAGTCTCATAGAGGAAATCCAAGATTTGATAGCATAAAATCTAAAAGAATAAGAATCTAAAATAATTTTCTGTTTGTGTGATGTGTAACAGTGGATCTCTTTGTTTTTTGCTAAGATCTCTTATCACAGAGTGCAGCATGCATCAAAGCCTGGTAATGACACTTGATAACCAAGACCAATGGCATTGTAGGCAGGCTTCCCCCCTCAGTGTGATCTCCCCCCACACTTTTTTTTTTTCCCCAAAGAACAAATGAATACCTCGATACATGACCTTTGATTCATCTTACCTAGCATACGTGTGTAGTCAGTCTTCTGTGTTTGCAGTTGCTTCCAAAGTAATACAGAAGAAACCTGGAAAATTACAAGTATTTAAAGAAAATGTATGTATTGCTGCAGTATTGTTCTCACAGGATTTGTTTTGAATGCAGTCTTGAGTCTCTGAATTTAGTGGACTCTACAGGATTATTATACGGGTTGCATGAACCAGTCTGTTTTGGCTTTTTGTTTGTTTATTTTTTCATTGACTCAAACCCCACGGAGAGATGTTCTTGCAAAAAGCGAAGGAGCAGGAAGCATGAAGGAAAAATAATTTTGAACATTTGGACATGAGACCTTCTGGATAGGCAATGGGGGTTTGTGCAGTATAAATGATTGTGTCTAGGATGTTGTGTTCTGGGGAAGGAAAACAGGATGGCTTCTCCTATGTGATGTGAACAAGGAAAGAGGGAGGAGGAGAGCTGCTCATGGCATGAATAACTAAATGCAAAACAAGGCTAAAGGTTCCTTTCATTACTCCAGGAGTAATGTCTGGTAACCTGTGGGAATGCTTTACTCTTAAAATATATCAAATATTTCTGATATCAAAATATTTTCCTGATATCAAATATCAGAATAATTGCCTGACACCACCTAGAAAAGAAAGGGTAGTTGAAGGCTTCTTCACAGGCCCCATGAAAAGCACTGAGCAAAATACTCATTAATGTTGTAGAAATTGAATAAAATTCAAGGAGGAAAAGTTTTTGTTCTATGTACTGGATAATTAATATACCTAAAGCTTGTGAAGGCTCTATGTATCCATGGGTAGGACATGGTAAAGCTCTTTGTCTAATGACCCGATGGAGTAATTTAAAGGGAAGGTGCTAAAAGAGATCTGAAATGGAGAGAGTGGCTTGGGTGATGCTGAGCTGCTATGTGAGTAAATCACTGTAGATACCTAGTGTTAAAATAATCACATCAAGAGATATTTTTTCAGCATGCTTGATGACCATTTTTCCTGTCATTTAACATATGAAAGTTTTTCTATGGAGATTATCTACAGCTGAATGACAGTACCTGTTGTGATTTACTGTTCAGTCCATGCTTAAATTAATAGTAGCCCACTGACACAAGTTAATTACATTTTAAAGCAGTATTGACATCCACTGAAGAGAAGCATCTCTTATGCATTAAAGTTGCCATAAATTCCTGCTGCTAGACTACTCATTGGTTTGTAGAGATGGGCTCCTTCATACAGTCTAAATATGGTTTTGGTATACTTTGAAAATACGTACTTGCAATTTTGTTGCTTCCTGTTGTTGTTCTTGCATGTATGACGTTAACATGCAGAGGGTGTTTTGATTGCTCTGGTTTTATCAGTCAAGCCATTTTTGCCATGACCTGCAGGGACACTACTTTTGCTCAAATTTCAACTTTTCCTTTTAAAAGCGGTCTGCTACCTGTATATGGTAAATTAGATAAGGAAGAACCTGCCAGGTTTTAGTATCTTCTCCCATTTTCTGCTCAGAGGTGACCAGTAAACTTTCTTTATTTATTTTTCCCCACTTTCTCCATTGTCTCTTGGTAAATTGCTGTAATCCAATTTTGGGGTTTATTAAGTCATATTCTTTTAAGGAACTAGGTAAGCTAGATATTGAGAGGTATACTTTGGGTTGCAATGTGAGGCTTATAAATATTGGCGTAAAAAGATTGCTGAGCCTCAGTGAATGTTTTTATTTGCTTTAACGGAGTAAAATTATGTGGAACATCTTTTGGTAAAATGGCACAAGGGAAGGCATAGTTCTTGGGGAAGGAGCCTGTTTGGAGCTGTTCCTTAGCTGGTTTGATTTTTGTATGTAACAGTCTTTATAAAACACCACAAACTTGTCTACTCTGGAGTATAATGACTCTAACAAATGAGTTTCATGAATTTCATTGCTGATGCAGTGTGGTCTTTACCTCTGGGTTTTAATATCTGCTGCCTGTCACTGTTTTGCTCTGATTTCTCTTAAAGAAAAAACTAATAACTAAAAAGATCAGTGGCTTTTATTGTTATTAATGAGATATATTAAGTCAGAAACAATAGAGAAGATGCCTTATCATTTACCTGCAGGCAGCCCAATGCTGAGTGCCTTGCAGCAAGACAGTCTGGTGAAGAGACTGAATATAGGACTTGTTTGCTCTCTAAGTTTTGGCATAAAATGCCATGTAAAGTCTACAGATTTTATTATTTTTGGGCAGACCTACACTGTTGGGGGGAGAATAGTGCCAATGCGGGCAACGTATGGAGTTAACCCAACTCTTAACAGCAACAGGCAACGTGACATGTATCCTCTCACACATGTGCATGTGTACAAGGGTCTCTTAGTATTCTGGCATATTAAGTAGAGTGAGGAAAGGATTTTTTCCTGCAGCCAATGTAGCCAATGTAATTCCCCCCTCTGGCCATTTCCCAGGCAACTGGCACATGGCTACAACAATAAATGGCAAAATACCTGCATCCTCCCCCTCCTTGAAATGCTAAAAATATTGTAATACACAAAAGTAGGTGAGAAAAGCTATAGCATAAAATGATATATTGAGCACATGGGCTCCCCGACTCATCTGTCGGGGAAGAGTTGCAATGCTTGTGCAGCTGATGTCCCTTTGTCATTCATACAAGGGGCAAGATGTCAGCCTTGCCAGCGAGAGTGCAGTGACTGCTGTCATTGTGGGAATGTTTGTGTTTTGCTGGGTTGTTTTCACTGGATAAGCAGAGAGTTGTTTGTGTGTGTGTATTCCTAAATATTTAAGGTAAAGTAAAAATAGTCTTAAACAGTGTAGAAGTCACAAGTACAACAGATGGCAGTAGCTTCATTTTTGGGTCTTATTTCTTGGCTCTTGCAAAATGGTTAATACAAACCCTTGTTGGCAGCTCGTACTGAGGGCGTTTTCATGTGGGAGTGTTGTTGCCATGACCTCTACTTGAATGGGACTTTTCTCCATATCCTCCTTCTTCTGGCACTCATTACCAAGCCAGCTGCATGAATTTGGGATGTCAAGTGTGAGTTCAGTAGTGGCATCTCTAGTTTGGTTGATCAGGGTCTTACTACCTAACCATTTGGGGTAAGAACGAGCCAGCTGTTGTTTCCGTGCTTGCTTTTGCATTTTATTTCTGTGTAGCAGTGGATGTTGGAAGTAGCTTCTTTGTTTTAAAGGTAACATTTCTTCCATGAGCAAATTAAGCCTCATCTCATGGGCTTTTCATCTTTGTCACAGGGCAAGGTCCTGTCTTGATGACCTGCCCAGTAAGACTGATGAATCATTTTGGTTTGAGCAGCATCTAAGGCATGTTACTGCATGTCTGCTGAACACCTCAATTTCTGCTGTAGTGAATATAATGGTCATTTATCAGTGGCCACTGACAGCCAGAAACCTGTGTGCCCTTTACTGCTGTGTGGTTTTCCCAAGCTACCATGCAGTTAATGAAGTGACAAGGAAAGAGGACAGCGTGGCAGTAGCGGAAATGTACCGCAGATCAGATTGACTGCAGCACAGGGAATTCATATGTACTAGAGCCGCAAGTGCGACAGAGACAAAACAGTGTTTCTCCTTATGCTGCAACTCAGGAGAAGACTCTGCCAGCAGAAATGTTTGTGGTGATGAACACATGGTAATGTCCAACTTCTCAGGTTTTTCTCATTGCCAGCTTCTCTGTTTCCCTAGAGAAAAGGCTTGCTCAAATCCACCTGGTAGAAGAAATACTCTAGAATAGGTCCTAGAGGAGGTGGATCATGTAAGGGCTTATACCTAGAAAGGTTTTAATCTGGATTTTCTCATTGATAGATCCAACAAAATCTGCTGAGGATAGTGCTTACCAAAAACAATAATGAAGGCAGTCAGTGAGACTTTGGAGTTTGTAACCACTACTTTTTGTATGTCTGAGCTTTCTGCTTGGCAGCAGGGGTGGAAAGTCTTTAAACAGATGATTGATGAGTTTAAGCAGCCTCCTTGACAGTACCTTCATTATTTTTTGTCAGTCAAATCGTATCATGTTATTAAAAAGCAGAATAGCAAGTGGTGTTGGAAAACCTTTACTCATAGCTCCTCTTTTTGATAATTTCTAGTATATTTCTGCATTAAGAAGCAAATAATGCTTTCTGTGGTTTGGTGGCTGATGGTTGTTGGTGGTACCTGTCCTAGCATTTCTGATACTTATCAGCCTTCTCTCCTATGTTGCTGAATGTGTATTTTCTTTCTGTTAGTTTTCCATAAATTTCCTATTAGGCCACTTTGGAGGGTCATAAAGTCAGCATGAGTGGGAAGATGAGGAATGGATATTCCTGCTTATGAAGTGCTGTCCTGCTGTGGAGATGGCATGAATAAATGCTTTGGAAGGTCTGTGGACATCAGAGCTGGTTTTCCTCAGGCCATGTCCTTTCAAGAGCAGGAAAACTTGTTTAGAAGGATTCAGATTGGAGGGCAAGACACAATATTGACTTTTTTCTCTCTATCGAAATAAGAATGTGGAGTAATGTGTACCAGTTTGCTGTAGGTATTCATATAAAATTTCTAAGGCTGTCATTCTGCCCAGATGGGAATGCCGTTAGATTGGGTCTGTAGTCTTGTGTTTCTTGTCCCCAGCAGGGAAGATGCTATCTCTGAGGTTGAGCCCCTTGCTCTTTAGGTGTGCCCATCCCTGTGATTTACCCAAATTCAAGAAGACCCTGCAGCCTTTTGGCAGTGGGAGGGCTGTGTTTGCACTTCTCCTGGCAAAACATAGGCCAGGAGCATAGGGAGGATTTGTCATGCAGAGCCTCTCCTATAGAGATTTGTCATTTAATTCCACCTCACCCAGTGCTAATAGCTTTTGGGCAAGTTAAATAGCAGGTAGGTAGTATGGGGGACAGATTTGGCAGGAAAAATGACTGGAGAAACTCAAGCACTAAAATTAAAGTGGCCTTCCAGTGATGCAGGGACTGGCATTTTTGTTTGCTTAATGTTACTTTTAAATTTCTAGTTTCACTCTAAGGATTCATTGGTATTTTTCTCAAGCTTTGCTGGCCTTTGGATTCAATTGCACAAATCTCTAGCTGGCTCTTGCCATCCTTCCCCGTACTCTTTAGCAGGCACTGGGACAGGCTTTACTTTGGAAAACTGAAGTCAGTGTCCTCCCAGATCCTGTGCCTACCTCAGATATTGAAATTTTCACTTGTTTACATCCTTGAAAGCTTGGTTTGTCGTAATGGCAAAGATTGGCATGTTTATTTTCTCTGAAGCTGAAGAATGGCTATTGTGTTTTAAGAATGTCTTTTATAAATTCAAAGGACCCTGGTACCAAGCTGAAGAACACGAACATCAATTTCCAGATAAATTATTTCTGCTTCCTAAGTATTCACAGTGGCCATTTGGCAGGCAATTAACCTTACAATAGAATATTCGAGATAAATGACATAGTGGGTGAGAATTGAAAATTGTAAAGATTTTTAAATTACCTTTCAAATCAATGTCATCTGTGCCTTCCCTGTTACTCACTTTCGCAGTGGCTTCTCAGCTGTTGTCAGTAAAGGGGGTGCTTGACATCAATCCCACCCTTCAAAAAGGCTGAGGTATGTGTCTTCTCCTTTTAAGCCCTGCACATTCGGAGGCTTGTATCAGGTATCTAATGTGAGAGCTCTCATGGACTGGCTGAAGAGACCTTTCTGCTGCAAACAACACTGGGGATTGCAGTGTTGTTTAAAACTGGTTGGTTTTAAACAGTGGGGAATTTTACCCATGCTTACCTACTGCCATTACGTGCTACAGAATAGTTTTGGAGCAATTAAGTCTATTATCATTTGTAGAGATGAGTCACTCATGTAAAACACTGCTAGGAAAGAGCGTGGGCTTTATATACTGGAACATGCTCTGTTCATTGCTGCACCAGGGATCAGCAAGGGATCCCAACAGAATTCGGGTAGTGCCATGTAGATCTCATATCTTCATTTTTGTCCAGTCATCCCGAGTTTTGAGTTTTCTCTGTGCTGTATAACGTAGATGTAAAACAATGGGATTAATAGAGAGGGTCATGCTTATAGCATCTTCAGTTGTTGCTGCCTTGTTTATGTGTTGTGGTGGGGTATATGTTGTTTTGTGGTGCTGTTTTTAAGTTGAGAAGCTGACAAGGTAGGCAGATCTGGGACTGGAAAATCTCTGATCGGTTCTTGCATCCAGGCCAAAATTGGAGAGGCAACTTAACCTTGGGAATTTGGGTTTGAATCTGAACACTTTTGTCCTGGGCCTTGAAAAAATCAAAAGTTTTAGGCAAGAGAGTCTGGTTCAAGCCCATTTTAAGCTCAAGGCTGTGAATGGGATTTGTGCAGACTATAAAGTCTTGTGAATATTGCATGCATGTATTTAATGAGTGCTTGCAACTTATTCCATATGTCCTAAAAGAATGTCACCTATTTCCTGGTAACCTTTTTGCCTAACCTTTAAGTCTATTCAGTGCAACGCTTGTAGTATATATGACACTATATGAAAGAGTTGTAATACCATGTTAGACACTCAGATATTAAAGGTACAAATGGCTTACCAATGTGGTGACTTGAAAGTCTATGTCAGAATGGCAAGAAACTTTCTAACATGGTATTGGGTGAAGCTTGGGATATGGAAAAGTTGTTCAGTAAAATGCATTTCCATTGCTCTTTCTGCTTTTCCTCTAGTTTTGCCTGTTGCCACTGCTGGCCCATGGCCCTGTGTAACTGCATGCGCTCTGTGTCCTTTAGAAGCTGGTGTTAGGTTTAGCTGCATGCATTATGGTGGAGTGCTCTGGGTTTGCTTTCATCAGGCATCCCTGCAGGACAGTGTTTTAGTCTTCAGTTCTTGTTGATCTAAATGCTGTGTTTTTCCAGAGAGGTATTAAGTAGAGGATAGGTCATGCCAGCAAGAATGGAAGAACTATGCACTGAAATGAAAGGGTTTTCCCCAGCTACCTTGGAGCTTCAAAAGTGGTTGACACCAGATTACTGAACTGATGAAGCCCAAGCCACATGAGAAGCTGCCTCTCTAATGATAGGCTAAAATTTGGATAAGCCTGAAGGTGGTGGTAACAGCACATAGCATTGGGATGGGCTGGGGGTTGTCGGCAGCTAGATAGCTGGAGGAACAATAATGCCCAAATCAGATTTGTTGGCTGAGGGTTTTTTGCTTGGGTCTGGATCAAAATGCAAGAGGTGAGATATTAAATTAGAACTGGGAATTGTGAAGGACAACAAAGGGAATGACCTGAATATGAAAATTGAAAAGCACCAAGCTTGCACAAGGAAAATGCAGCAAGAGCTTTTAGTTAAAGTTGTGGTGAAGGGGCTCTAGAAACATGAGTGAAGCAACCTTGTAGTGCAAGGGAACAGGCATCACCTCCGTGCCTTTCTTCCTGTATCCCTGGAAACGGTGATTTATTTGTTATGAGCTAGCAGGATAATCAAAAGGAGACTTGATTGTATATTATCAATATTTGAATGATATGCAGTAACTAATGGTTCCTAAATACAGATTAATGAAACTGTTAAGAATTATCTGTTACTAGAAGTGGACTTTCAGGACTGAAGTAAAACTCTCAGCTGAACCAATAGCAGCACTAATCAGGAGCCTGAATCATAAATAAGGGGCTGATTTTTATACGGTGTTTTGCATTTTCAAAGCATTGAACCAATGAACACATTTCAGGAGGCTTTTTTTTACTTCAGCTTTTTGTAAACTGGTTGGCATGGCTGCTGGGAAAAGGACATACTATTCTCTCGCCTGTATTTGCAGAGTCACATGGCAGTGGTACATGGTGTAATAGCTGTTTTTACCGTACCAGCGACAGTAAAATAAAGCTTTGAAGTGAAGAGTTTATCTTTTTGGCTCCATTTCCATAAGCTCTAGTACAGGGGAAAAAAAAAAAAATAATTCTTCTGAATTCTTAATTTCTCTTCAGTTCATGACATTGTTCACTGTGTGAAGCTGAGTCTGAGTAAAGCTAGGCTTCCTCATGTGGCCTGCTTGAAATCAAAAGGTCATTAAGACATACTGAACATCACTTAGAACATTTTGTTTGGTGTAGTCTCAGGTTAAAATGTTTGATCACCAGCTTTACTTGTATAGGGAAAGAAAAGTAAAAGATGTTGTTCCTTTCATCTTTGGCTTAATCTGTTGGTTTTAAGACTTGTTATAAGGACATCTGGTCCATAATTATTACTGTGGAATGTGAACATCTAAAAAATGCAAGTGTTTGTTCTACAGTAATAAAGCCAGTGAGAAATAACTCTAGTCAGAGAGAGAATGAGTAATTTTGGGGAAATTTGAAGATTTCTTTAATTTTCCCTTTATTGCATGTTTTAAAGTTGGAGTACCCATTCAGAGCATTAGGCATCACTGACATAGCTTTTATGTGAAGTACCAGGCAAGCACTGTTCCCTCTAAAACACAGGAGTAACTCAGTGGTGGACTAATTTATCAATACCAAAGAAAAAGTTGCTTTTGGTGTATTGTTTCTACCTCTTCCTTTCTAAGGCACATGTCACAAGTGCTGCAGTGTAAACACTTGTTTTAAGCACAAGGTAGCATATTGGTACTTTAAAATCCTTCAAAGATGAATATTTTAAATCCAGAGATGCATCAAAGCATCATCTTGTTACTGTAATGGTATGTTACAGTGCTGTAAAGCACAGGCTGGTTGTATGTGTTTATTATTGTGGAATCCCCCCTAGCCTTGTTTGAAGTGCAATGTGGTGGCAGTGTCTTTGTAGTCCTGATGCTCTGCAGAAATCACAAATGAAAGATTGCATAAAGATGGAGCAGGGTAGATCAGAGGATGTCTGCAGAAACCCACTGACTTTCTGTGTATGTCGTACATATAACTTCTCAGTGTACAGAAGTTCAATGCCCTGCCTAGCAGGAAGCCAATGCAGTTTACATGCACATTTCAGATGTCTTTATGTGGGGCATTGTTGTCAGGTACATTTATTTGTCTGCTTAGATTGCTTTGATTTTAGTTTGAAATTTAATTCCTTATATCTTCTGTTTGAATGTTTTGGAAAAATATTAGTCATCACCACCACCAGCAGCAGTAAGAATGTTTGTTGAAGAAAATAAATCAAGTAATTGCTAATGATGTCCTAACTTAAAGCAGTTTTTATTACAAAAAAAACCCAACAGCACCCTTATTCTGTTTGATCAACACATTGATAAATCCATCAAATGCTAAACAAAATGCTAAACATTTTAAAGGTTTAGCATTTTTATTTTCCACTTCTCTTTAGAAGAACAAGAAAAGGAGGTAAGGTTGTTCTGAACAACGTCCTTGCTGTGTATCAGGTTGCTCCAAGTTGGCTTTGTTGCTCATGTTTATAAAAAATGTGGCTGTCTAAAAAATAGAATTGTAAAAATGCAACCACAGTGCAAGCCCCATAAGCTTGAGAAATGCATTCAAAAGAATATTCTTAGAAATGAACCCCCATGTTACTCTTTTCAACATCTGGGTTAGCTTCTGCCTCTTAATTTAAGCTGGGCTGTCCCTCTTTTATGTCACTTAGTCTAGAGGGAGGAGAGTGGCACTGCCCAAAAATGAATCCTTCCTATTCTGGGCTCCTCCATTCTGCTGCAGTCACCTGCTCTTCCTTACTCCGTGGAAAAAGTCCTGTTCCTATGTGACTGTTTTTTCTGACAGCAAGTCCAGGCAAGGCAAGGGTGACCACATTCTTTTCCTCTTCCCATCTCGTCCTTAAGGTCCATTGTTTAGCATTGTGCTCAGTCTTGGCTTCAGCCTGTGCATCTCTTTTGTAGTGCTCTAAAAATGCCTTTCTGGGATGTTGCACATCTCATAAGGGTAAGTACTATATGGGCTCCTTCCTGCTAGCTTTATAACCAATCAGATTTTCTGAGTTTTGTCCAAATATTGAGCAAGTTACTGTGGCTGAAGCTGAGATTGAGATATGTCCAACACCACCTCCATCTTTCAGAGCTATGATTTTCCAGATTCCCTTCTCTGGGCTTCAGCTGCCCTTCTCTTTGCAGAAGTGCCTTGCAAGTACCAGCAAACAGGAGTTTCTTGACATGAACATGAAATCTCACTGGTGTTTGCAGGCCTGTGCAGTGCAAGCATGGAGCTAGGCTCTCTACAGTTGCTGCCTTCCACTTTCTGTGATTTGCAGGCACCTGAGCATTTTCCATTATAGGTGCAGACCTTTTATTCTGACCTTAGCCTGCCAGCAGCAGGCTTGCTTTTCTCTATCACCTTCCAGTGAGTGATTCTCTGAGGAGCTGTGGACTGTGAAGCTACAAAATTGTATTCAATTCTGTACTGGTCTACCATCAGTAAATTTTTATCTGTCCCTTTATTTATGGCACCTGCCTGATACACTGAGCTTTGTCTCTTTACAAGTCTCATCAATCTCTGGAAGTACAATCATCCATTTTATCTCAGAGGACACACTCTCTCTCTTTAAAATTTATTTATTTATTTTCCCCTGGAAGAGATACAGGGCACCAGTATGCTGCTGACACAGCAGCCACCTTTGTTTCCCACCTGCTTTCACAGGGTTCTTCACCACGACAATTAAATCTTGACCAATCAAAACCTGGGTATGAGACAGCATGGAAACAACTCACAGTAGAGAGAGCCAAGTGAGGCAAAGACAGTGGTGCTTAGTAGAAAAACCTGTTTCAACAAGAAGAGCTTTTGCTGCCTGTGATTCTGTTACCTTTCCGGCTGGCTGGAACAGAGGCTCTATCCCACCAACCTCCTAGCCCTGTAAAACTACAAATTAGGGGCAGGAAACACCAACCTTAAGCCATTCCCCCTTGTCCTATCACTACATGCCCTTTTAAAATGTCCCTCTGCATCATTCTTGTAGGCCCCCTTTAGGTACTGCAAGCTGCTCTAAGGTCTTCCTGGAGCCTTCTCTTCTGCAGGCTGAACAAGCCCAGCTCCCTCAGCCTGGCTTCTTAGGAGAGGTGTTCCAGCTGCCTGAGCATCTTTGTGGCCTTCCACGTGGTAAACCTTCCTTTCTCATATCATGCTTTTAGCACTCAGTAGGATGGCACCCAGAAGCTTGCAGGAGTGCTGGTCTTCAGCAGAAGGATCTGTGCTGCACCAATTGCTGTCTGCTGGAACCATCAAAAGAATAAGAAACCACAGTTTACCTCCGCATAAAAAGAAAACTATTATTCCTGTTTAAGAGAAGGGGGAGGGGAAGACTTCTTAGGCTCTCTGTTTTGCATCTGCAAGCATTGTACACTGGTAGTGGAATATACTTGTATCAACTGAATTAGTAATTTCTATCAAATAACTTGAGCTTACAAAAAATTTATTGAATGCACTGAAGAGTGACAAATTAACCTTATAAAACCAAAAGCCGACTAAGTTTTCTTTACAGATACTGCCTCTTCTTTTTGTGGGGCTGTTTGTCATCAGCCAGCAGAAGAAATGTCAGGACTTCATTTGTGAGCACATCCCTACCTGAATTCCCACTGGTTTCATTACCACACAAAAGTGAGAGAATGGGGATGTGTATGAAAATATAGTTGCATGTTGCAGTGATAGACTTGTAGAATAGTTAGGGTTGGAAAGGACCTTAAGATCATCCAGTTCCAACCCCCTGCGGTGGGCAGGGACACCTCACACTAAACCATGTCACCCAAGGCTTCGTCCAACCTGGCCTTGAACACCGCCAGGGATGGAGCATTCACA
>JBCJKH010062582.1:0-14017 GCA_039877255.1 Loriculus beryllinus
CTGGTATTTTAATAGTTCGACTTGTGAGAATCACAGCACAAAGGAATTTGACAGTTGAATTCCACCTTGAATATCTTCCATTCCTCCCAAGAAGGAAGATGAGAGAACTAAAGATTGGTCTGAATCTTTAAATGAACTCAGTATACTGAATTAATAAAACTGTAGCCTGCTACTTCAGGAATGTTCCTGTGTCTGTACTTACTCTCTTCTGAGTCTGAATGTCAGTTATTACTTTTGGTTTCTTCAGCTTACTCAGAATAAAAACCTGTAAGATGAAGACTGCAGAAGGGAAATTTCACATTACAAAGATTTCTACTGTTGATTTAATAAAACTAGCTGGGTACAATATTTTAACTATTGAATTATATTGAAAATGCTACTTACTGATAATCAGAGGGCCTTATTATGATCTCAGCATTTTGTTTCATACCTTGTTGGGGATAGAGAATGTCATGCTGCCAAAATCTATTGTCTACACCATAGCAGAGGTCAGCCCTGCAGGTCTGAATAGACCTTGTAAAAAAGCCAATACTCTCAAAACTACCAGTCGTATCCTCCAGGATTTTGTCATGAGAACTTGGACAACACATTCCACATTTTCTTAACGGATATTTTCAAACCATATTTATAGTATTGTGCTTTATGCAATTCCACATCCAAAAAAATCTGCATAGTCAAGAAAAGGAAATGAAGAGAATTCATTTGATCACACATTTGTGGAGTCTAAACCAAGGAATCACAAAGGCATGATTAAGATACAATACTAACCCCCTGAGATTTAATTTCATGGATCTGTTCGTACAGTTAATACTTACGCTGATGACATATGTTGTATACATCCATTACAGATATTATGAGATAAACTGCCTTAGTGTAACTTCAACTGTGCCTAATCAAAACCGGTTTGATTAAAACCAAGGCAACTCTTGTGGTAAATCTCAGTGGTTTAAGACCAGGTTTTGTTGTTTTGGGGGTTTTCTGGATTTCCTTTTTTTTTTTTTTTTTTTTTTTTGGTGGGTTTTTTGTTTGTTTGTTGTATTTTGTTGGTTATTTTTTTGTGGTGGTGAGTTTGTGTCTTTAACTATATTGGCTTATCGTGCCTTGTTTCAGGTAAATAATTGATTCACAGTAGCTCAGAATCTTATGTATTAAGAGTTGTATCAGGGTGAATTTGGCTATAAAGTATCACTTATTCCTGGAGGCACAAGTAACAAATCACTGATTCAACAATTTCTGTGATAGTTTGCGTTAGAATCAGCGTTTCAGCAAAGTAAAAAGTTTTATTAAGAAAAAAGGGTGGTTTGTAGTTTATTTATTTGTTCATTTATTTTTTGCCCATGTTAACCTGGGAGAGATGGTCTCTGTGTATATTCACTCTCAGTTAATTTGTTGAAATACAGAGCTAAAGACACTTTTTGGAGCAGCTCATACTTTAGCACATTGAAAATTTTCTCAAATGAGAGATTTTAAAAATGCAGCCTCTTTTAGGAGGCAGAGAGGGAAAGAATCTTGCAGAATATTCATTGGTTTTAAAGAATTACTGAATGATTTATGGAGTATCATTCAAACTGATTTCATTGTTGATGCTGAGCAGATCACATCCTGAATTTATTGCAGATTGGGCTAGATTAATCTGCAGGCCAGCATTTCCCACCTACAAGTTTTGCTGATTCCATTCTATTCTCTCTTCTTTCATCTGTCTTCCCCCTCTTCCATTGCCACTTTCTCATTCCTCTTCCTCTTTCCCTTTTGCTTTTTGCGAAACAAAGTAGATTAGTTTGATTTCATTCAAAGAGGTAATGGAAATCCCATTTTTCTTTCTAAAAATTCCTGCTAAAAACAGGGTAGTGCTTGGAGTTCCTTTGGGTTTAATCAAAGGTCTTGCACTTGCCAGAGCAGGAGATGAAGAAAGTATGTAAATTCAGTTCAGTGAGCTATTCAGAAATAGGTTGCAGTTTTCGGGAGCAACAAAGATTTAGTGTGGATAGATCCTGAGATGAAGCTTTGACTTATCATATGGCATATCACTCATTAGTGATTAAGCCTCAAAGGCCTCAAAACAGTTCCCATTTCATGGAAGATAAAGAATATATTGTATACTTGCACCCCTTCAGCTTTCTTTGTATGTTCAATCCTGTTTTCTTGTTTCTGTTTTAAAACAATATCTTTAGAAAGCTTCTCTCTCACTCTGTCTCTTTATGCTGTGTGAAATGAGATCCTATTTCTTAAAAAAACCCTTTTCAACTTTCATGAGGAAAAATGTTGAAATTTAAGATCTGTGAAAACGTTTTCAACATTTTCATATGAATACAAAGAATTTTCATCCTCTTAAAAAAAATACTCTCCTTCCCATCTGTCAAAGTGCATAAACATGCTTTCCAGAAAGGATATACTTGATGGTAGTCACAAGAAAACTAGTAAGAAACTATGTATGCTTTTTATAGCAGTAATTGTACAGTGTTTGCTAGAGTTGACTACTGTGACATTTCATTTGCACTTATAATCTGGACGTGCCTAGCAAAACTTAATAAAGTTTACACATTTAATGTTACTGCAGATATTTTAAATTTGATACCTTGACACATACAGATTTTCCTCTGTCTTGCTTTTAATGTTGGAAGCTTAGAGAAATCTTGAAAAATTATCATATTTGAAGTATTTAAGTAATGTGAGGACACTACAATGCAATTGTATTGTAAAAAACTCCTTGGTTTTCTGTTGCGAGGTTGGTTTTTTTTTCTTTTTTGCTGGGTTTTATGGGGTTTTTTTGTTTGGGTTTTTTGTTTGTTTGTTTTTTGTTGTGGTTTTTTTTCTCACGATGTTGTGCTGTACCCTAGATGTCATCCTGAAGTAAGAAAGTAGGAATAATCATTTAACTCTGTGTTCCCATGCAAACAGCTGTATTCTGGTCTAAAAGCACACATACCTTCAGCAAGTGTGTCACAAGAAGAAGGCAGGAAGTAGGAGCATGAGGGCAGGAAGACACCTGAACTGCTGCATGTTCAAAAGGCTGACTAAACATTCCCGTTCTTCCTTTTGTTCTTCTGTTTCACCTATTTATGCTATTCAGTCAAAGCAAAGTATTTGCACAGAAGTTTTGACAGATATAAAAATCAAAATATTTAACCCCAGCCTCAAAGCCTGGAAGGAGAGAGAGAGATGTTGATGCACATAGAGGTGTCAGAGCCACAGTGCTCCTTAGGAGAACTGCTGTGTTGTTTCCAGATTTCTCTTTGTTTAAGACTATGTCAGCATTTGAAATCAGCTAATATGAAGAGAATTCATAAACCAATGCCACACAGTGCTTCCCTTGTTAAGGGTTAATTATTATGTGTCTTTCCTTGTACCAGATGATGGACTTTTGTTTGCTCTAAAATACCTCTCCTTTCAACAGCTCTGCTGATGAGAAATATAACTAGACCCAGTTAATGAAAATTTGTGTTTATTTTTAATATTTCTTTCAAAAAACTTATAGGGATTTATTTTTTCCTTTTCTGTTCTCTCTGTACTAAGAAGAAAGGTTTCTTGCTGTACTTAATTGCTGTACTTAATTTACAATTAAGTATGACTATGGATGCATATACTTTTTAAATGACAAAAGTTTAAATCACTTGTTGCTGCAGGATCAATGCCAAGCTTCTGCAAGTAAAGCTGGTTTTATGAAGCCAAAGCTGCCTTAAACATGTTTAGTTTCATGATAATCCTAGCCTAGATATGGTACAGGTAGAACCAAGAAAGAGCAAAGTCTACTACATTTATATTTAATTAAGCATTTGCATTCAATCTCGTAATTCTTCCCTAAAATTTTTCATGCTGATGGGATTTCTGGGTTTTTGCTTAGTAGTTTGTGGAAGAAGAAAACCGGACGTTTGAAATTAAGTATTAATCTTTTGTACTAAATGAAAAGTGAAAGGGTGGAATGTTTTTTTCATGGCTTACTTATTTAGACATATTTATTTGAACCGCATTTGCAGCAAAGTAACCAAGAATAGTAAGTTGAGATTTTAGCAAAGAAATAATGATTATTGATTCAGTTTTGATCTGGCATAATCATAAGTCTTTGAATGATGCACATTTTACATGCACTTTTTATGGATGTCTGCTTTACTGAATGTTGTTACATAGATGTTCACAACCATTCATGTTGTTGAATTCTGGCAAACAGAGGATAATGGAAAATTTTAAATACTGCACACATGTTACCATGCTCTTTATATTGTTTACATAATCTTAAACACACTTGAGGAACTACTGGAAACAATCATTGCTGTAATTAAAATAGTTATTGCGTTGCTGTTGCCATTACCATGCACTACTGGTAGTATCATTGCCTGGATATACCACTGACATTATTGATTATTAATGGTAGGATAAGAAAGGGACTTCTGCCAGTACATTATAAATATGCAGAGAAATTGAATACGAGTCCTCATAGCATACTTGTAGTACATAGTTTTGGAAAGCATGCCCTTATTGGAACTAGCTTTAAATGATTCTTTATGCCTTTATGCCTTTTGCGATTTTAGTTTTTTTCTAGATAATTTTATGCTTTTTCTGCTTGTGACCCATCTTTTCCTGCCTTACTGTTCAAGGAATCTTTACTCCAAAACTTGTGATAAGACAGATTATACTGAACATTATTTGTGATATCACAAATAAACTTTATGATTTTTCTGCAGAACTGAGTCCTGCTAACCAAGATGGAAATAGAGGTAGCCTATCTTGTTTCATACAGCTATTTCTCATAAAGGAAGAGAATGACAAGGGAAAGTAGATATAATTTTGTTATTTTTTTGCTATAAATCTGCCTTATTAAATACATGGAATCACAGAATTGTTCACCTTATTTTTGAAAGTATACTTCAGATTATGTCTCATCTACAGGGCCATATAAAACTTTGCTACCAAACTAGTTGAATGACTGCCATTATCAGGGGTATTTTGCATTTTTTTTTCTCTTTCTTTTAGGATACAGTTGAAAGGCTCCCATCAGACTTCAGACTGACTACATTAGTCATTAGATACATATATAAAAATGGGTTCTCTAACCCAAAAAACTTTTACTTTTAGTAACAATGGCATGCTTTGCCAAGGACAAGGTGAAATGCTAATGTCCTGTTTACCACTCACTCCACCGTAATGCATGGTGAAGTAGAAAAATGTCCTTACTCTGAAGGACAGCTTTATGATTCTCATTTCTGAAACTTCTGGAGTAATTAGGGCATGCTCATTTATTATGCCAATTTACAATGTTTCTATCTGGAAAACAATACAGATTCTTTAAATTTCTTTCCACCATTTCAGGTGAAAATATCTTCTGGTTCAACATACATTTCCCATGTCTTCTTTCTTAAACCTCTGTCACAGACTTTTTTTTTCCCATTAGGTGTGACAGAGAAAGCATTGCACAGCTCTTGAACTTTAGATGAGGAAAAGCAGTAAAACGTTAGTTGAGTATCTGCAGGTTTATTTGAGGTGGAATAAATGTATGTCTTATGTGCAAATTCTGGCACTTGGAAAACTTTAATCCAGCACATATTTTGTGACCTAGATTAGTTAAAATATCACTTCTCTGAAAGACTGATGAAATAGACATTTAACCAGACTTCAGTTTAATAACGTTACAGTAAAAACCAGAAAAAATATATTTGTGCTTTCTAAATAAGTCATTATACTAGTAATTTCTTATCATTGTGGGGTTTCTTAAAGAAACAGTTTAATATGAGAAATAGTTCTAATATTAAAATGGCAGAAAAAAGTATTCTCATGATAATGAAAACTTTGCTGCAAACACATATATTGCAAAGGAATGAATGATCTTGCTTTTGGTTTGGTTTTGTTTGGGATTTCTCTTGGGAGGGGCTAAAAACAAATAAATTAAAATGTAAATAAAACAAATAAGTGATTGCTAGAAATTTTTGTCAATGTATTTGTAACTACACTACTAATTCCTAGATTTTAAAGATGGATTATTCATTACATATATATTATATATTTCATGATATATTATTTAGACAGTAATATAATATATATTAGAATAGATATTCATTGCTATATGACTATCTTTTGTAGTGCTGATTTATTTAATTTTAGTATTATGAATCATTTGACTTATGTTAGTGTGGAGTTTTCTTTTCAGATAATACATTAGTGTTTCAATGTATATATATATATGTAACAGATGTGTGCAAAACACACTGGGGTACTGAGGTTTATGTTATATTACAGTTTGGTGGGGTATTTTTTAATTTTATTCATATTTTAATGAAGACAGAAGGATCTTATGTGTAACATCAGAACATGTGAGCCTAAGTTTTGGTCTGAATTAGTCATTCAAGGAAGTTCTATAACAGTGAGCTTAGCTTTTTTCACTGTTCAGAAAAAGAAACAATTTACAGATAGAATACGTAAATAAAAATTACTTACAGCATTCCCTGGCACTCTACTGATTTGTGTCAACTAAAACCAAACAAACTTTATATCCTCACAGCAAAGGTCTGTATTAAAAAAAAAAAATAAAGCTGAAAAAAAGATAAGTTGTTACTTCAAAATTAAAATTATGACAGCCACTTTTTCTTCTGCCTCAGAAACTCTCTTCTTTCAGGTGGCTGTATCTGAAGAGCAAGGTTCATTTTTGCTGAATAGAGAGAGTTGTAATGACTGTAACTAAGGGAATGTAGTTCGTGCACAGCTGTGGTACAGAAGTGTCAGGACATCTCACCAACCCACTTGCTGATTCCTGAGATACTCCAGCTCCTTATGTTCACTGTCCACTCATCCTTTCTACTAGAGAATAATTGTCACAGGCAGTACTAGTAGTTACTAAACATGGCATAAGTTTTCTCTGCAATGCAGAACTTGTAGTGATTTTATTATGTAAAATGAAATAGCAAGAATGAGTGGGTGTAATTAATAAATAGACCCCAAGCATTCAATATTCAGCATTGTGTTAGCTAAAATCATGCAAGCAGTAAATTTTAGAATGACATTTCTGAGACAGCTTCCTTTGAGTGGCAGGAGCATTTTCTCCTTGAGCTGTGTCTAAGTCCCAGATATGCAGTGGAGAGAACTGTTTGGAAGAGATATACAGCTAGCTCACGATCTTGTTTTCCTGCATTTTGGTAGCACATATCACTAGATTGATGTTTACACTTGAACAGACTCAGTTTCTAGCAGCAATAGCACTGTGAATTGAATGCCTTGATTTCTCCTCTCACCTTGTTTTACAAGGGGATACCACCATTTCCAGATTTAAGAATGGAGAAAGGAAATATAAAAGAAATTAGTGTGAAATACCTTTTTGTTAGGCTTTTGTTCAGTATTTTGTTTTGCTTTGGTTTATCCCACACGCTAAGTTTTCTGAGCTTTGTGGCAAGCTTGGCCAACTGAGATTGCAACTGTACAGTAGATCATATTTTGATCAAAAAACTGCTTTTCTGGACTCATCTGGGATAATATATAGGTGTAGGTTCAGTCACATACATGTTCTAGATAAGGGCTTAGGCCTAGTATTAATCTTTTGCAGTTTAGCACCTAACCAAAAATCTGTATGCTAATGATAAAGGATTGGGTTTTTTTAAATTCTTGTAAATCCAACAGCAAGACAGGGATGTTAGACCAGAATATGGCTTTCCTGTAAGAAGTCTTGAACCTAAAATTGCATGATGATTATGAACCTGGGTTTTCTGGTCCTAAGTCACCATTAAAGAGTGAGGCATCCAGACACCTTCCAGGCACTTGTGCAGATGCTAATAATGCTTGAGATATTTCAGTTCGTCAAGCTAATTTTAGATGGAGGTCTGTAACATCTAAGAAGATTGTATCTCTGTTAGTACTGAAATTTTTTCTTCCTGTAATTTTTATTTTTTTTTTAAATAACAAGCTTAAAACGTAATGTTTCACAAACATTTTAAGAAATGTTAATAAACAATATGTAATTTAAGTGGAATTATGACTATGAAAATACAATCATTAAATGAGAACCTATTTAATATACATTAATGCTTGCTATAGTAGCACCTGGTTACTATAAAACCTGTGTTGCAAAACTCAGGCTTGCCTTCACGTGGGCATATTGAAATTTTTTTTTTTTTTTTTTTTTTTTTTGTCAGGGAAACAGTGCAGGGATTTATTTAATTATCAGCATCACTTTGGTGGGTTTTGTTTGTTCATTTGCTTTATTTTTGGTGTGTTCAGGGATGATAATTATCCCAGCAAATTCAGTTCACTATTTCTCTCAAATAAAGGAACATTAAAACAAAAAATTACGGTGTTTTCCCTAGAACATCTCTGTGTAATCAGAGATATGTGTCTAGCTTAAGAAAGAAGAGTAGTATCTCATGATACAAAGATTCATTAATCAGCAAAAATCAATGCCCTGGCAATATAAAAGTCCAACAGCATTTATAAATATGCTGCCACTGCCTCAATAAAGGTGTAATAATTAGAGGATCATCAGTTTAACACTTTTTTGTTTCTTTTATATCATTAACGCATAAGGCATTTGTAGTATTGATTGTTTCTGGTGAGCAGAATCATTTAATTGATGAGCAGTTAAAACAAAGGAAGTGTATTAGCTTCTATTCACAGCTGATGTTCTAATGAATCAGGCCAGAAAATAAATAAACCAAAGAACAAAAAAAGTGCCAGGTGATACATAGTGAATGAAAACCTGTTTACCTTAGGGCTGAGAAAGAACAGAAATAGTAGAATAAACTTAGAAAGTTAAAAAGAAAAATGGAAACACCAAGTCAGCAAATAGAAGTATACGTCTAAGGAATAATTTTACAGGCTGAATTAAATAAACCATTTTTAAGGCTGGCAATTTCAAAGAAATTTCCCTGAAAAAAAACAAATCTTTCTAGAATTAAAAAAAAAAAAAAAAGTTTGAAAAAATACATTTAAGTTTTATTTAGGAGAAAATTGCATTTGAATACTATGACAAAAGAGAAGAAGAAAAAGAATGAATACAGAAATTAGTTTATTAAGATCTCTTTTTTATTTTTTTGTTCTTTCCTTCTTTCCTTTCTTTCTTTCTTTCTTTCTTTTCTTCCTTTCTTCCTGCCTGCCTTCCTTCTTGCCTCCCTGCCTGCCTGCCTTTCCTGCTTGCTTTTTTTCCTCTGTGATTTAACACAAGGCTGTTCCAGTGATTCCAGTGATTAAAAGACATAATTTCTCTCAAGTGGTACACACCACACCACCTATCTTCCAGTCCGTTGAGGGATACATGCTAGTAGTATAGATCTTATCTGCCTAGATTTTAGGTCATTATTTGAAAACTGAAATGAATAGAGGAGGGTGCCATGTCCTATTTATTATTTTAAAGTGAATTTATCACTTGCAATTAAAAGGATAAAAAATATTTATAGAATGGAATAAAGAAACCAGTTTGGACAATCTGTCTTCAAACATACTTCTCTCTCAAACCACTCTACACCACCAGTAAGTACGTCCCTCTTTTACTTACTTACGTATCATTTAATCCTCTTCTTCATCTGCCATGGGCAAACACCACAGAGAAAAGTCCTCTGTGGTAAAACTTTCTGTAATAAGTAAAAGCTTAAGTTAGGTAAGTTTCAGTTAAGTTGCAGTTAAGATTTTTTGCGTAGTAATATTAGAAGAGACCTAGAAGTATAATTTCCTGATACTGCTTTAAACTGTATGTACAGTGTGTGGGTCATGTTATAACTATCTCTCTAGTGCTTGTAAAGCCTCCTGTACAATGCCTCTATTTTGCTATATATAAGAAGTTTGTCTTTTCAGTGCTCTTTTTTCTTTCTTCTACAGTAGAGACACTTACAATCTTTGTTCCCATTTCATATAGCAAATTCTGTCAAATATGTTTCATTAAGTTCTACCATTTTTTAATTCCATTTCCACAACTTTATTTAACAAACACCTTGAGTGCCTTTAAATGCATGAAGCATAATACACATGGTAGTTAAGTCAGTGCTAGAAAAGCTTTCTTTTTACTTTTTAATAGAGAAAAAACAAGAGAAGGTAGGATGATGACAGGAAGTCTATGAAGAAGAAAATTCAGGTCAATCTCATCAGGCATTCTTAGCAAAAATATAATAGGATAATGGATATATAGAAGGAAGGCTGACCTTTCTTCTCTTGTCAGCTTTATTCTGGAAAGATTCAACTTCCATTGAGAAAAGACTGTGGCTCAATCCAGGAAAAGTTGGTGCAGGCCAGGGGACATTTCTGAATACCAAATTCATAAATTCACTTCTTTTACCAAATGATTCTCTTCCAAAGTCCTGATTCCTGGCAAGAAAGTTTGCTGTGGAGACAAAAGAAAGAAAGGAGATTTACTTTCAGTCCCAGAACAGCTGGGGCGAAGGGTGCTGTTTAAACAAAAATAGCATTCCTGCAAAACTGCCTCTATCTGGAAAGCCAGTGACAATCTGGAAATCTGTATGGAGCAAATGGTAGCACTGTTGATCCACCTTTCAATCTGCTGATTAGTAACCTAATTAAGAGGATAGTGTGTTCCATTTGCTATAACCCGAGTATTACTGTGCCATGTTATAAAGTGCCAGTGATTAGACAGCTTAAAAATAATACCACTGTTTGGGATTTTTTTAAGAAACCATTAAGTGATCCTGTAGCCATTTTATTTTTATTTGTATTTTCTGCCTTTGAGCTTTATTCCTTTAGGCGTACCATTAAAAATTAGTCACCTGTTAATGTGAGAAGGCTTTAGGTACCTAGATGATTCTTTGAAAAGAACTGAAGAACACCTGCAATGTCTTAAGGTAATAACTGTCAAACTGTCAGAGGCAAAAGTAGCAAGCAAAAATATTTGCAACAAAAGAAAGAAGACAGCCGTTGGAAAGGGAAGCAAAATATATTTATAAAGCAGGTTGTAAAAGCGGTTAATGCTAAACATGTGATGTTTATGCCAATAGAATGAGTCAGATGTGCTTCAAGTGAAATACTGTATTTTGAGCTGCCTAATGTCACCAGCGCCTGCAGGGACAGTTTGCTAACTCCCCATGAACACACAGCCAGCTCTTCAAAGTAATTTCCATTATGCAACAGCAGAGCTTTAAAGACATCCTCCCTTATTGATCTTGGGTTTGCATGATTCAACTTGTTAAGAACGAGATAAAGTTCCTCTGATAAACATTGATGTTCTATAGGTAAGAAGAATGTCTTTAGTCTAACGTTTTTATTGTCATTGTTTGTATCTATGCAGACAGCTTAACCTGCTCTCAGACTCCAGTAAGTCATTAAAATGGCTTCTTTTTTTTTTTTTTTTGTCCCCAACAGTTAAGCTTCCTTTAAACTCTAGCCAACTGCTTGCACTCCTGACCTTCCGGAGATACTGAGACAGTAGTCAAGACGAGTCATGGCACTTCACTTGCTGTTATACAGTCAGGGCTGGGCCAGAATTCTTCTAGATTTTGCTTTCTTCATGTTAACGTCAATGAGGTAGATGCAAGCACCTGATTTTTCAGAAAAAGAAATGATGATTGAAATAAAACACGACCCTTCTCTCTCTTCCTTCTTGTGCCATGTTCCCTGAGCTATGGACTAATACGAAAACTAGACAGGAGCAAATAGGATAATTTCATACTAATTGAATCCATCCTGTGCAAAAATGCTGTAGATTTGGATCTTCTTTCTCAATTTGTGGGTTGTTTTTTTTGGGGGGGAGGAGCGTGAGGGATTGAGACCTAGCTGGTTATTAAATATACACATTAAATATAATACATATAAGATGTATGCTAAGTATTTTAAAATGCCATATCGATGATCTCTTCTATTTTTTTAAAAAATTCTTTTGCCAGCAGCTTACCACAGAGTTGAAAAGTGGAGAAGTACACATTAAACACTAGAGTGTGTAGTCTGGATAGACTGACTGTGCAGTAAAATGTAGGATTTAAGCGCAGTTTTGGGTGATGCTGTTGCTTCAGTCCAAGCTCAGTCACTTAAGACATGTATAACTGTTGTGCTGTAGGTCAGCTAGCTAGCTGTTTGCATGTTGTACCTCTGAAACCTGCATTAGTCACAATCCTAATTTATCATATATATTTATATATCATTTAGATGAGTGTGTTTCAGAGAAAACAATCTTGTGTAAGCTAATTGCAGTAACTCAAAAGTCTGTTTGTACCTAGGGGATGAGGGTGGTTTCTAAGGATCTCGGAGAAAAGTTAATGACTGCAGCAGGAAGTTGGGTAGGTCATACACTTCGTCTGCCAAACTTTGCTGTGTGTCACGCATCAACACAGTTTTTAAGCTCTGAGTAAACCAAACTCCTTAAAATGCCTTGTTTACTTCTTGAAGAGTGACAGATGTGTCCAAGGTCTCTCAGAGAGAAGACCTGCCTCTCTAAGTGGGTTTCTGAGCTGTACCAAATAGTATGTTTTTCTGGAGGCTTTTTGGTGCATCCCCTTTCGTTGATTGATTTCTTCTTGGGAAAGTTTTTCATTATGCATCTACTGCATAGACTCAAGAGGTAGGGAGACTAGTTCCCAGCTATGAGTAATTGATAGAAATACCAGAAATTAACATCTCTAATTCTATCACAGAAAACAAATATTAGACTAACCGTTTAAAACTAAGCAATTTTAATAAAATACTAAAAATACCCAAACCCTATGAAAGATGTAGTGTGAAAAAACAGTTCTACTAGTCAAGTGATGCAGGTTCCACCTCAGGACACACCTGGTGCAACAAAATCAGACTTAAAGGCCCACTTAAGACTTGCCTACCATAAGATCTGAATGATCTCTTTCTCCAGGATATCTTTCTTCACTAACTGAAAGGACTTTAAGAAGGCTAGACTTGTATTTTAGTAACTCAGGTGCAAAATTAGATGGGGTCAGTCCAGGCAGGTATTGCATAGTTGGGGAAAGTGTGAAATTTGTATTCAGATAAGAAAAGTTAATGTATTGATAAATTGTACACTACATTAAACATTACAATGCATGCAGCCACTATACAGTAAATGCTCTTCAATAAGAATATGCCTGTTGGGTGTTCCACTCGCCAAATATAAGTTTGCAGTGATGTCTTTTTGAAGCTATCTATTCTATTTAATCTGCACATAAACCGCACGTATGAAGCTCTGATTAGGTCCTGTGGGATATAGATGTTATTATAAAAGTGCCATGAGTCTTTATATTATCTGACTTTATATGCGTATTTTATAAACCTTTAATTTAGTTAGGATTAGAGAAATTACCGGGTTAAAAAAAGAAAAGCCCTTCAAGTAGAAATTTAAAATAAGACATGCCCTTATCATTGCCAGTTTTATTTTATGACTACTTCAACCACTGTTGACTAATCAGAACAAAGGGGGATTTTTTTTTTCCACTTTTTATTATCCTGGAGAATGTGTGCAGTACAGCTTTTATTAATTAAGTAACCTCTCGACTATTTCACTTTTCAGTGGGCTCACATAAAAAGCTACAGAAACTTATATCTAGGTAATGAGCAGACATAGTATTTTTGTCATTGAATGATCATGAGAGGAGTTTCTAAGTAGTTTAGCATAGCTATTTTCTAAGGCGGGGGTTTTACATGCACATTTAAGGGAGAGTAATGAACATTCAGTATATTTCTTCTCATGGGAAATTCTAGTAGCAATTTTATTTTTATATTTTTTTTTATACAGTAAGCAGTGCTGAGACCATATTCATTAAAGAAGTAAGCTATAGATGTCCATGATTCTGACATATATCCATAGAATTTCATAGAACAGTTAAGGTTGGAAGGGACCTTAAGACCATCTATTTCTAAACCCCTTGCCATAGGCAGGGATGCCTCACACTAGACCATGTTGCCCAAAGCTCTGTCCAGTCTGGCATTGAACACTGCCAGGGATGGAGCATTTGCCACTTCTTTAGGCAACCACCACACTCAGTGTAAAGAGGCACTTCGGGTGCCTCACCATCCTCAAAGTAAAGAACTTCTTTGTTACATCTAATCTAAACCTCCCCTGTTTAAGTTTTAACCCATTACCCCTTGTCCTATCACTACAGTCCCTAATGAAGAGTCCCTC
>JBCJKH010062586.1:0-18426 GCA_039877255.1 Loriculus beryllinus
ATGGAGCATTCACAACTTCCTTGGGCAACCCATTCCAGTGCCTCACCACCCTCACAGTGAAGAATTTCTTCCTCATCATCATCTTCAGTGGGTATCAACAACTATGGGATTTTTTAGCCCAGTAAACCAGTGTTATAGCACTGTGACATTAGCAGGGTCTTCCTCCTTTATATCTTGCCTGTAAATTATATTTCAGTAGGGGAAACCATTTGTAACTCACCATCTCCTGAGCTGGCCAAACATCCACAAGCCTGCTGCTAATCTGCTTTTGCTAATGAAAGCATCAATTCCTAGCAGCGATAGTTGTCATTAAATCAATAAGACACGTAACCCATTCTTCTGGTGCCTCACACGAACACTTGAGCAGCTTGTTAACAAGATTTGCTAATGCTGAGCTCCCACAGTCCAGAAGTTTCCCACCAATGCTCAAAACTGGTACCTGGTACCAAAACTGGTACCAAAAAGTGGTACTTGGATTATGGAAGAGCTTTCCCGGTTTGCTTCGGTCTTCTAAATATTGTAACCCTGTTTTCCTTCTACTTTTCGGTGTTTGAAACCTGTGGATTGGCTTTGCTCAGGTGAAGGCAGCTTGGGCTTGAACAAACCCCTCACAGCAAAGGTCTGCAGGTAGTCAAACACTGCCCCAGAGACAGTCAGTTCTGGGTTTGCCCACCTATTTATATTCCCCCTAGGGAAACTAGGGGGAAACTAACTCCTAGTTATCCCTAAAGGGTTTCCTTCTTTGCATGGGATTTGTTCCTCATATTGTTTTTTCTCTTGAAAGCACAACTGTGGTATCCCAACACTTGTTTTGCTGAGAAAAACCCTATTTCCTGGAAATCTGGAGGCCAGTTAATGCTTTAAGGATGAGGAGATGACCCTAAGGTTGGCAGTGTTGCCTCCAGAATACTTCCTGACGTTAAAATGCAGCTGATGTGGCTTATCTCTTGAGCACAAAGAGCAGCCTGTGCTGGAAAGGGAGTACTTCATGCCATGAACCAGCCTTGTGTACTGGTTTTACAGGTTTGTGGTGGCTGGCTCTGACCATCTCTTCAAAAGGCCTTCATCCTTTCTCCATGCATGTTGTGTGTGCATTGACATAGAGAGATTGAAGGCTGCAAAAATAAGGATCACACCACTGAGTGCTGGCTTGTAGACTGTAATTAGCTTATGACTGAAAAGCACAGCAGCAGCAAAATGTTTCGTGTGTGTGTGTTCAGAAAGACAAAGAGGGAGGTAAGGAGGGTGATGATGCTGGAGGAAGAAGAGAAATATAAAACAAGCCGGCAAAGAGAAGAAAGCCAGAGGTGCTCAAGGACAGAAACACAAGAAGTCAAGCTGATTGTGGAGAAGAAGAGGCTGTGCTTCAGAACAGGAAGGGGAGCAGCACAGAGAGATGCGAAAGAGCAGTAATGACAGGGAGATGCATCGGATGGGCAAGCTGTGGATTGAAGGTGAAGGCACAAAAGGGCAAGGACAGATACATACGGCTTTGCAATTAGTGGCTGTGATTTATGTTTGCTTCTTTGTCTTATTATCCTTCCCTGGCAGATGTCCTGCAAGCAGCAGCAGTCAGGGGGGTATCTGGGGAGGGGAGAGAGGGGATTTTAAGTAGTCAGACTGACTGTGAGGTATAGAAAGGGCTTTCTAGCAGCCTGTGCAATAACTCTCTGCATAATTCTCATTAGAAATTGAGTAATAGCTGACCTTTTGTTACTAATTTTAAGAGATCCCGTCTCCCTTTACCCCAACATTTGTGCTTCTCACAGCAGGTTTCTGTTCCCTTGGGCACTCAGAGCTGGTTTGGGTTTCAGCTGATGGCTGGTGAGGGGCTGGAAGGAGGGGAGCAGGAATGAAAGTGTTGCAGAGGAAAAACTTGCTTTGTTGAAGCTAATCTGCTGCTCTCCTCCCTGATCCTTTCTCCTCATCCTGAACATCCCTTTTCCTCTGTACACACAAACACGCAAAAAGTTTCTGTTCCATCCATTGTGCCCAAGCTCAAAGGAACATGTTTGCACGGCCATTACTTGATCAGCTGGTGAGGCTGTGAGGCTAACAGAGGAGCCTGAAACCAAGAAAGGGGCTTAGATATTTGACTTTGGTTTATTTCCAATGAGTTTTTCCCACCTCTGCTCCCATGGCAAGATTAACACCGTAAATAGGGAGCAATAGGCTATTCTTAACCCAGGGCTGGCCAGGAGGGAGCTGAGGCTGCACAGGAGGAGAAGCAGGAGGCAAACGGGGTGAATTTGGGAAAGGAGGGATGCACTCCCTTGGGAGCAGAGGTCAGAGAGGCTCAGCTGTTTGGAGGGGGCCTGCTGCAGCCATGGCAAAGGGCAGTAGGGATGTGTGGGTGACCACAAGCGCCTTTGCTGGGTGTCCCTTGAGGAGTGAGTCAGGACCTGTGGGCTCTCCCTTTCCTATAATAGCTGGGGCTGAGGGTGTTTACCCTGTCTGCTCAGGAAGCCCAAGCACAGGCACCCTCTGTAATCCTCCTGTCCCTGCAGGAACCCTCCCGCAGCTCCATGCTGACCGGCTTCATGGCCAAGGCACCTCGGGACTCATGTTCCTTCTCAGGGGAATCAAGGAATAAAGCTCCTGGGATTGACTGTGTTAATAATGACACTATAGACCTGCGTATAAATGCGACTACATGAATATATTAACTTTGCTTCGCTGTTCAAAAGCTCCAGGAATGCTTATGTTTGGAGTGAGCACACCTCAGGAAATCACTCCCAAACACCTAATGGTTGGCCTGGCAGGGCTCACACCGTGGCAACCTGGGAATAAGACTGAAAGTGCATTTTTCACCCCCCTCCCTCATTCTTCTTTTGGAATTTCCTTTACTGTTTTATCTGCAGGTCCTTTGGGTGAGCATCTGCTGCCTGTTTGCCCAGCTTGGCTGCTTTTACTTGATATCCCAGCCTTTTCCCTGTCTTCCGTGGAAGCTGTAGCAGCACCTCTGCCCTTAGAAGAGTTCAGGAGGAGCCCTGCCTGGGAAATGGGGATTTCGTGCCTCTTAGGCCGAACAAGAGCACACACTCGTGGTAGTAAAGCATTAAATCTCCTCTTCTACCTCGCCGGGGGAATGGGCATCCCTGGTTTTCCTCTAAGGGAATCTGTGAGCAGCGGTTGACAAACACAGCTCAGGTAAAATATAGGGATCCCCATTTCCACTGGCAGCTTTTAAGGCAGTCTGGATACCCTAAAAAGGCTGGAAACAGCCTTGCTCTTGGCCATAACTCATCCCTGTGTTTGGAGGTGACTTCTCCCCCCAGCTGCCTCCTGCCTCCATGTGGAGCCAAGAGCTCGCAGATGCCTTGTTAAAGGTGGCTCAGTTGAGCATCTGTGGATCCCAAATTAAGAAATCAAAGAAAAAAGTGGGATCCTCGAGGAAGTGAATCCATTTTTATCCTTGGAAAGCAAAGGTTACTGGCCCAGCCTAGCTCAGTGCAGAGCTTCAGGGTTCAGCTTTGGAGGAGAAATGGGGTTGCCCCTTCCTTGCCTAGAGCAGCTTTGCTGGGAGGGAAGCGGTGGGAAGGGGCAGGAATGCATAAAACAAGCCCAGGGAAGAGAGAACTTCCATCTGTTATTATTCACTGCCCAGTTGCAGAGAGGGAAAAAATTGCTTGGACATTGATTGCACTTCCAAAACCACATAGAAGTGAAACTCCATAAATGGTTTAAAACCCCAACATGAGTTAAATGGGATTTATCTGCCAAAGCTGAAGGGGGAAGTAAGAGAGGAAAGAAGAAGACATCAATTATAGGGAGAAAAGATAGTATTTTGATTGAAAAATGTCAACAAGCTCTCCTGGAAGCTAAAACAAGCAGCAGTGATTGTGTTTGCACAAAACAAGCCCCTCTTCCCTATGTAGGAGATTGGGTTTGTTTTCTCCATTTCAGATCATCTACCTTTCCCAGAAGAAAGCCAAATAAAACCCTGTACACATCCTGACTTCCCCTGTTGAACTACCCAGAAAGCTTTGGGTAACAAAGAGGAGAAAGGAAGAAAAGAACCCTCAGAAACAGAATACGACAGCAAGGTCAAATCCTCAAAGACCTAAAAATAGCTCTGAGGACTGGGCTCTGTGTTGGCGATGATGTTCCGATGAAGAAGCTCTTCTTGTACATCCTGGCTCCTAGCTCAAATCCAGGCATGGAAAGGGATTTTGTAGGTGTTTGGGTTGTTGCAGGTTTAGTGTCTCGCTGATGACTTCTAGGTTTTTTAATTCCCTAATCCTACGTGAGTGTTGTAGGCTGAGAAAGACATAATCCGGGCTCCTTGAATGAATCTCGCAGAGTTCTGTTCTTAGACAGAAAATGAATTAGGTTAAGCAGGGATTAGAGGAGACACGCCACATGCCCACTTGGCCCAGTGCGGGAGCAATTGTTTATGTGTGAGCTGGGATAAAAATGGTTGGGAAAAAATCGTTGTAAAAAATAATGGGGTTTCCAAAGGGAAAAAAAGAAACAAACAACATAGTAAAAGTAAAAAGGAACCTCAGGATGCTGGGGAGACTTTCTCAAAATCATATAATCACAGAATGGTTTGGGTTGGAAGGGACCTTAAAGCTCATCCAGTTCCACCCCCTGCCACGGGCAGGGACACCTTCCACCAGACCAGGTTGCTCCAAGCCCCTGTGTCCAACCTGGCCTTGAACACTGCCAGGGATGGGGCAGCCACAGCTTCCCTGGGCAACCTGTGTCAATGTCCCACCACCCTCATAGTGCCAAATTCTGAAATGCAGACAGATCCCTTCTCCCCAGAAGTCTTCAGGGTCTCCACTGACAGAGGGCCAAGAAAGACAATTGAGTATGGTTGCTTCCTGATGAAAAGACATGGTGTTTACCTACACTGGCACAGTTTTTGTAGTGATTTGCCACCATACTAAGAAACTGCATTGAGACAGTGGGGGTGAAAAGTTGGCCAGACTCAACAGTTGCACCCCTGACTGAAAGAGTAGTTGGCTATGGAAGTGTAGTTGCAAGGAAGAACAATTGCATTTCATCCCTGTTCGGCAGAAAAACGTTTCCAAGCTGTCAGCCAGACTGGTTTTCTTTAGCAATCAGCTTTTGGGTCAGGAAAAATGATTATGTTTTTACTGTTACCTGTTTTATCTTTAACAAATTGCTGCCTAGGGCTGTTTAACACTTGAGTGTGAAAAGCATGGCATAGAATTGTGTGCTAAAAGACTTACTTGGTTATCATAGAACATTTTGCGTTTGTAGAGCTTTCCAATTGAATATCATAGAGCTCTTTGGCAGTATTAATGAGCAGTGGGAAGAACATAAAGTGTGTAAGTGACTTAGGATCCTGTGTCCCATTTGCAAAGTAACTTGGCACATTGCTTTGAATACTTCCAGTTTGATGTATGGTGGCTTCCTCAGTTCCTGAAAGTCAACCTCACGAGGATCAACACAACTGTTAGTGCAGGGAGAGCTTGATCTCTCTGGCACCGTGCACCTCTTTAATATGCATTTCTGTTTATAGCCTAGGTCTCTTGTGCAAACCAGTATCTAAACCCAGAAAGATCTCTCCGAAGCAGCCTGTCCCACCACAGTCCAAAGGGGCGAAGGATAAATGAAATGGTGCAAGGCCAGTATTTTGTTTTATTTCAAGTGGGGGACGTTTTCTTCCTTTGATAGGAGACTCCAAAGAAACTGGGATAGAATTGTAGAATGGTTGGGGTATGTTTCAGTTCAAAGGATTGTTAAGCTGACAGGTTTACCTTCACTTGATCATATATACAAGCAGGAGGTGGAGCGCTGTGTGACGGCTTGGTGAAGTGGTGACCTTGGCAGTGGGAAGGAGTGCGGATGGTGCAAATTCACTGGTCTTTTCAGAGGCAGGCATTGCATCTGAAGGCTGCTGGCATGTGATGCTGCAGCTGCTGCATATAACCTCTGGAAGGCTGACATCTGCTTTTGAATAAAACTCTGTACTGGAAGCTGACATCAACCTTCTATGATGCTTCAAATTCATACTCTTCTTGAGGGAGGAATCTAGTATTTCAGCTCAGGTGTGAAATTTTTTGTCTTTGTGAGTCTCCTAAACATTTTCCTGCTGAAGTATAGGCCCTTTTTTCAATGAGTTTAAGCCTACTGACAGCAGACTGACTTTTCTTAATTATCTTCTCCAGACCCCTTTAAATTAGTCCCGTAGGGGTCTATGAACCTCATACTGAAAATGACAGCTTTAATATTTCCTTGCTAAATACTTACAGGCATTACCCAGGGATGCTGACTCACAGAAGATTGCTAACTCCCACTCAAAAAAAAAAACCCAAATAATCTGATATTAAGCAGGAATGCATTTAAGGGGATGGGGCACAGTGTGCAGGAAGAGGAAAATGACCATCAGATATGACCATGGCTTTGTACATACTGAAAACAGGAGAGTGTGGGAGGGGAAAAATCGTTTGAAACCGTTGAACTCATGCATAAATGTATAGCTTTCAAATAGCTAATTTTTTTTATGTCATAAAAGAAAACTGGCTAGGGCTGGTTCCTTTTTTTTATAGCCCTGTCATAAACTCTGAAAAATGAGGTTTATAATTTATGGTCTAAAACCACCTTAACTATTGCAATACAAACAGCATCACTGTGCTGCAGTTTATTTCTAAAATGCCTCCGGTGAAAATATTGCAGTGCCATAATTAACTAATACCAAGATCCTGTTTGTGGTGCTTTGTGCTGCTTTCTCTAGAAGTATGCAGTTAGTATAAATCTTCCAGGCTCAGAAGATGGTGGTGCTTCAGAATAATCTCCCATCACCAGGTCAGTTAAGACAATCACTAATATTGTTTCTGTGGCTCACCCAATCTGTCCCATCACTGCTTGAATTTATAGAGGAAGGGGTTCTATAGGTTATATATAAGTGCGTGTGTCTGTTTATGTAAAAAAAAGGTACAGAGGACAGGATGCATGCTGTCTCCTAATTACTTTGTTTTCTGATATTTCAGCAACATTGATCTTTCAAAATGATCTCTTGCTGGTGGCATCAGCTTTGTGTTGGAAAATATTCCTGCAATTCTGGCAATGCTAAACTAATTACAGACTATACATTTTTAATTATTCAATCTCTTGTCATATTCCTAGAGAGAAATGATCTTGATTCCAAACAAATCTCCCATGCGTGACCATTCATCATGAAATGTATGGTTTTCATTAAAGCCCGTTGTTAATACAGGCTTAGGATTGTTTTGTTAAAATGGGGAGAGGTTGGGGAGTAAAAGCATGCTGAAAGATTACTGTAATAATGCTGCAGTAAGCGTTTTGAATCACACAGAGCTCCCAGCAACATTCCACTGACATGTGCCTCCCATTACGAAGGGCTCTTGACAAGCCATATGTAACACCAGAGCCACGTGTGTCAAAGGGGCTTTTGATGGGTGGCAGTTAGAAAGATGCATTCATGTTCCTTTTTCTGTGCTAGAAAACCAGGTTTGTGTCACTCACTCCATCTATTTTAGTCTTTAGGTTTAGGAATAAGGATTAGGCAAGTGGTGGGTCAAAAAAACAGCTTCAGCTGATGTCCTTTTTTGTTACATGCTCTGCACTGCTGTTGCACCAGTGCAGTTTATACCCATGTTGCCACCCTTGTCTCATGGCTGTGAGCCCTGGTGGGAAGTCTGCTTTTTCATACAGACTAAAGCAACGTGCCTTGGCCTCTGACTGATGTCTGAGGGTGGTGCTGCAGTGGGGGAAAATAAAACGATCATCTTTGCATAACAGAAATGGGGGGAATAAATGAAGAGCAGGAAGTGTTTCTAGACAGCGACCCCTCTTCCTGTCCCAAGACGCATATGATAGTGAAGGGCTGAAGGCAGTGCAATGGATGCTGAATAGGTTGGTGTTTAAAATCCTGATTTTCACAATTTCTGTGGAAGTCCAGGGATGTGGAAGACGTGGATGGGGGAAACCCCTTGCAACTTTACAGGCTGGACTTAGATGATCTTTAAAGGTTCCTTCCAACCCAAATGATTCTGCGATTTACTGGAGGGATTGGATCAGTAATCCTCATCAGTAGCAGCTCCTATGATTGTGCATCAGAACCAGAAATGGAAGAAGGACTTGGCTCTTTTGAGAGCACAGATTTAAGAGGTGCTGGAAATATGACAGAGAAAAATAATTGTTAGAAATTTCTTTTACCTAGGGGAGAAATTTCAGGTAATTTCAGTGAGCTGTAAACATTCCTGCCATTTTGCTTGCTTTCAGGTGCCTTTGCCCCTTTTCCAAAGAGCTGTTTTCTTGGTTTTTATGCCCCCAATCTCCAGGAAGTCTGAAAATCAGAACAGCAGTTAGAGGAGGCATTTAAAGCAGATCTTCGTATATCTGGACCGGCTGTGTGCATGCTGATACACTTGTAAGAATTTGAGTCAGATGCATGTGCTTTCACATAACTAATAAAAATCAGAGCCTATAGCTGACCTAAAGAAGTGAGTATGTGTACTGTGAATTAAGGTTCCTGTGAAATTCTTGTGGTTTTCCTGGCACACTGAGGATTAAACTATTATTATGAACTAGAACTCCAATTTATTAATGTTCTGAAGCATGGAAGGAAGCAACAAATCTGATTTAAGTGAAGACATTTGTCTTGGCAGTGTGATTTACTCCAGGGTTGTAAATTTGACATGATGGAGACTAAAATGTACTGAAACTAAAATTTCTCCCATATCTCACTCAAAGTCAAATGATTTAAATAGCAGGAAATGAGAAATGACATGTATCCTTGGATGCAGATATATTTTTGGTGCTGAAGAATTTCATTTCATGTCTGAGGAAGTTTATCAATTTGAGTACAAAACTTTTAGGAAAATAAAGGTCAAAGTTTGAAGGCATTGGTGTAGGGATGCAGCTATCATCGGTTCATCACCATATGCTGCAGTGAAGGTTTCCTGCCTGGTAGCCTCCTATCCAGGGTCCAGAAATGATAGAACAGGTATTATCAAAGGTGAAATCTGCTTTGCTGACAATGATCCTGATAATGCTTCAGTCCTGCATTGCTCACCACGCTCCCCTCTGGCACTCTGCCTCCTCTGTCTCCTGCTCTGTAAAAGTCTGTTCGGGAGAAAACACTGAAAGGTGTTAAAGATAGAAAAGCGTTACCAAACCAAAATGGAGCTGGGGTGCGGGACTGAGTTACCGCTGCAGGCAGAAGTCTCCCAATATGATATAGCACTGAGCATCCTGCCTGCTCTCAATTTGGAGGAGAGTTTGTTGGGGTTTAGTTCTCATAGGACAAGCTCAGGTAGGTGGATCAAACCAATGTCTCTAACTTTGGACTCTTCATCCTGGTTTTCCTTTTCATTCAGTGATACCTTGCGCCTTCCCTAGGGTCACAGAGCCCTGGAATCATCTGCTCGTGCAGGGACGCTCTCCTTCCATTGAGAATTAGGAGAATTTATGGGAACTTCACTCCTTGCTTTCACGCATTAGGGGTGCCTGAAGTTAATTTTCAGGCTTTGAGATTTATTAATCAACAGGGAGAAGGCTTTTTCTGATGAATGTGAATTTAACCTAATGTCTATATGGATGATTTGGTGTAGCTTTAATTCTCCTCTTCATTTCCTGAGCAGTATCTTTAAAAAAAAACCCCATATTCTGAGAGTAAAAGTCAGAGCTTGAGCTTAATTTTTTTGTTATTATTTTTTAAGATAAACCAGTAACTTTTACAGCCTTGCTCTGTGATTCCGTGAAATGGGATTAATGTCTTAGCAGCACTGGACTTGCTCTGTCAGTTCAATAAAAGTAATGTGGACAATTCCAGTCTATTACTTTTAAATTAACTCAGCCCATATGACTCTTCCTAATACACTGCCACCTTGTGAAAAACAGGCTTGTGTTTTATTGATTCATGTGATAGATGAGAATATTAAGTGTTCCCTGGCAAACAGCACACCAAACAACACGAGGCTCTTAGGCATGCCAGGACCAGGGAACTAATTATGCTGAGACAGAAGAGGTTATTTTACTCATATGTTGTAAAGTGGAAAAAAATATTAAAGTAACTTTATAGCTTAAAACCCCACCACCACCACCTTTTCTCCATCTCCCCACACCCTGGCTGATACATTTTTCTTGCTATATTTTAAGTCTGTTTCTGAAAATGCAGAATTTGAGAAGGTCATTGGAGGGTGAATAAGAAAGAAACCAAAGTAGGGAAAGCCTCAAGCCAGTGAAAATATAAGGAAATGAAAAGAGGCCCTTGTAACATAACACACCTGATATTTCAGTGCGTGTAGTAGCCCTGTTTCCCAAAAAGGGAAGGGGAGTAACAGGTATTGCTCCTTCAGAGATGAAAACTTCTTGGAAAGGTTGCTTGTTAAGATTTCACTTGGTGAAAAATGAGGCCTGGAGAAGGTGGTGTGATGATCCTTTGAGGACATTTAAGAATAATTGTAGCACTAATGCATTAAAATGTCACAAGGGGGAATGATTAATTGGAATTGCCTTCATTTTTTGCCTCCATTTGCCTGCATTCCTGTCCTTAGTTCCTCATACAAAAAATAAAAATAGTAACATCCAGCCCTAGCACTATATATGAAGTCTTTTATTACTGCAAAGTGACGTATGTGCAACCCTGCTGCTGACATTCATGGACTTACATGCCTACTACTTCAATTGCTTTATTAATGTTTTGGCTTTCAGCATAAAAGCTAGAACACTGAAAACCACTGAAAAATTCTGACCGTGACAGTGACATTTATCATTCTGTAGCAGAAAGTGTGGTAGGTTGTTTGCTGGCTGTTGGTTTGCTCTTTCCAAGGCAGAGAACCTAATTTTCAGTTATTTTTCTTTCCGCTCTTCTCCTCATTGAACGAGGACTAATCCAGGCTGGCAAACTGTATGAAACAAATATCAGTGATAAAGGTGACTTTTGTTCTTAAGGCTCTAAAGCACAAGCAAAGTGGGAGTAAATGGCAGACAGATGTAATAGGAACAAGAGAAATTGGGAGCGGGAAGTTTATTTTCATGAACTCTTGCCCATGCTTGCTGGTTAACTCCTCCAGATGCTGAGCTTTAAAATAGGCTGCTGGGATGGCATCCGATGGTAACCTTGTGTGGGTAACAAGGATGGTAACCTTGTGTGGGTAACAAGGATGGTAACCTTGTGTGGGTTCATCTTCCCTTTGTGTGTTTTCCTTTATAAAATCTATGTGTCATTAATGATTGAAAACTCATCCCACTGTTTAGAAAAATATATGGTTCTGTATTTCATCTGAAGAACTAGAGGAGAAGAAAAAAGGAAGCTACATTACAGATAAGTAAAATAAGTAATCTTCTTGTTGCTTTAGGCATGTTTCTGCTCATTTTAGTGTGTTGTCATTCAGTTTGATTCACTGAACTGATTCCATTTTAATGGTTCACTTATGCATGCAACTACCTGGAAAAAAAGATTAAAAAAATGCCCCTAAAGCAAATCTTACTGAGATTTTGGTCAAAAGGAAGATCATAAATAAGCAGAAGTAAGAGCAAAAACTAAAACAATATGGCAAACATCAAGTAAAAAGAAAGTACAATATGTGAACTGAAGAGCAAAAAACAAACATGAGCTACAACACGGAAGTTAAAAAATAGTACCTAGGGTAAAAAAAAATCAAATTCAGTTGGTTTTACAATTACACGGGAGAACGAGTTTCTTCAGCCTTTAGATTCTTTCTTTGTTCAGTTAATTTAAAGACAACAAGGCTGGAAGGGTATCTCTTACAAGGCACCAGCAGTTTCTTAGAGCCCTTGCTGAACACTGGAAAATTTAGCAAGGGAGAAAATTGCATATCCTAAGAATATAACATGATGAATATGTTGTGTCGCATGCATACCATCTGTGAGTTATTCTGATAGACAGAACAGCTTGTCTGCCAAATCCTAAAGCACGGCTTTGATTAGTGCATACTTTGTAACATAATAATCTTGGGGACTTTGGGTGAATTAAAGTATGACCTTCAGCTTGTATTTTAAAGGTCATGCCATCTGGGTGTGCAAGGGGTAACTCCATACTTCTGTAATTAGGTCTTTCTGTAATGAGTGCTGTAGAACAGAAGCTTCCACAAATGAGGCTGCTGGCAGTTACCAAGGAGAGGAGAACTACATCAAGACATAACGCCTAGAGAACAGGGATGTTTTGCGGCCTTCATGATGGTTGTAAAACACGATGAGCTGTATCCGCTGCTTCATACTGGGGGAGTGTAATGAGAAGGGGAGTTGGGAACTCATCAGGGTTGCAGCCACTCAAAGAGAGGTGTCCTATGCACAGGAATTTGTTAGTCATCTACACAGCTCTGTAAATCATCTGCTTTTGTTGTGGTGTCAATGTTCCCTGCTTCTCAGCGCCATTGCAGACACTTACGTGGTGGGAAGATGAGCAGTGCCTCACAGATTCAGTCCTTGCTAGTCTGCTTTTCAGTGCTGCTGGAAGTTAATTTCATATGTTATCATTTACTTAAAGTTGTTAAATGTTAGCCTGAGTTTTAAAAACCCCTTATTTTTGTGCAATAACATATTTCAGCTGCGATGGCTGCTGCAGTAAATGTCTTATGAGAGAGGTCCCTTCCTGAGCTATACTGCCCATAAATATTAGCTTTATTTTTATAAGTAGTTGCTTTTTCAGCAGCAGAGTAGCTGTAACCATAAAAATGCTTAATAAGGAATGCTTTCTCAGTCACTGCTTATGTTTAAACATTTAATAAAACCCAATTTTGAATTTCATTGAATAGCCCTTAACATTAAATGTAAATTTTAAGCAATTGTTTTTCCTCTGGTGTGGGGATTTTTTGCAAAATGACTCTGAGCTTTAATTTTTTCTTTTCCTTTTGAAACTACTGAGCATCTCTGAGTGGCAAAGGGTTAGATTTTGAGAATGAAGGAACTTAAAAGAGGCTCTGTATACATCTTCTCTCCACAAGTTGTTTAAATTCAGATGTCACCCAGCGGAATCAAGGCAGTTTCAAAATGTGAACTTGCTGTTTCCTGTTCTGAGTCACCCTGACTCATTGTTGTGGTTTGGAAATCACATTTTACTGTCTTTTCAGCTTTCCCTTGTTTCATCGAAATAATAGAGAAAACAAATTAATTCAAGCTGATTCCATGGAGTAGCATGTGAAAGGTTCAGGTGGTTTAGGTGCCTTTCTCCAAGGGCTTCAAAGGGAGCAAGCAACCAAAAATCCTGGCATGTCAAATCCCAGTTGACTTTCTTAGTCCTTCCATGGGTGGAGAATCTCAAAACCTTCCTGATGCTGTTTGATAGAAACAAAAAGCTGCGACCATCTCTCATGACTCTGGAAACATTGCAGAATCCAGTTAAATGGTTTGTGACTCATCTAGTAGCGCTTCTCTGTATCCAAGCTTTAAGAAGTTGGAGAAACCTTTTAAGCATGGCATACTTCAGAGTGGGTAGAGGTAGACTTAGTAAACTGCCATTTGAGTCCAGTCCCAGAGTATCTTGTGCTTTGCTATATGAAAATGAAACGATTCGACTGAATCCTCTGCAGAAGTTAAATCCTACCCTGCTCTGCAAGTGTAAGCATTCATCAGCTTTTGCAGAGAGAGAAGAAAATCTATTTTGGAAAGTTTTACCCTCTATGTTGGAATTGTTTATTTCGGAGTCTGCATTAAAAGAGGGAAAAAAAGTGGTTATCAGCTTGGAACTTACCACTTGATAACCAGGAGGCATAGTGAGGCTGCAGAACTCATTTCCATTGTCTGTTTGATTTCATCCTATAAAAATCATGGGAATGAACACAAGCAAGCATAATATATTCTTCCATTATGCTTCCGTATTTATTTTGTATAACAGGCAGAAAAAATCAGTATGTCTCTAACAGCTTCCCCTCTAAGAATATTATAGTTCATTTAAATATATCTATACTTTAAAAAAAGCTATATATAGATAGTCTGTTTTCACTTCAGAGGGTTTTGATTCACACTTTCCTGTTTTAAATCAACACTATTTTAATCAGAGGTTGTGATCTTTCCTGAATAATATCTTTAAAGCAAAACTTTATTTTTAGTGGCTTGCACAAATGTCTAAGTTTCCTTCAGGCACACAGGGAAAGTCAGTAGCTGTCCTGAATAAGAGATGTCCTTTCCAACCCTAACCATTCTATGATTCTGCGTGATCACAACAAATTCATTGGTGATGTGCTGTTTCATTTTCAGAACACCTGGAAGAGCACCGTATAGAAGCTATGGTGGCTTATGAGTTTCATTGTGAGTTTCATATCATCAAATCAAATAGTGTCAGTGGGTTTTACGGTTTCACTGCTTCATATTCCTCCCCATTTTCTGTACAGGGTGCAGTAATTGCCACAAATTCTGCAGAGAATTTGCAATCAAATGTGATTTCTGTTATAACAAGGGGGCCCACCTTGAATGCCTTTGCCAGCAACAGAGCTTGGCAGCAAGTCCTTAGGGAGAAGTTGATTCTGGACAGGAGACCAACTTGTACAATGAGTAAGCCATCAGTATATATACTGTAATCTAGTATGAAAAATGCTACAGTTCTCATCTCCAGATGTCTTTCAGATGCTGCCTTGGCCGTAGCATGGTGTAAATGAAAAGAAAGGAAATGTTTTTACATATTCCAGTTAGGGCAGCATAGGAAATGCGAATTTTCACAGATAGATCAAGGTGTTAAAATTAGATCTGGTTAAAGTGGAGAACAGTTCTGTGAGAGACTGTGTGTTAGAGGAGAATATGTTCTAGTCCAGAATCAAAAAAAACTTTCTAAACCTATGTCTTAAAATATGCTCTCATCTCTAGAATCCCAGATGCTCTCTACTCCAGATACAGTGCATTGGGAGAAGTCTGCATTTTTTCAGTTGCTGCTAAAATAATGTGTATTTCATTTCAGATTGGAGACACTTTGCAGTTCAGGAAGAAGTTCCCCAGATGGAAGGATGTGAATTACTTACACAATGTTTATCTCAAGGTTTACTTCCTATCACAACCAGTTAAGGCCATTTCATTTCATTAAAAATAACAATTTCACATTGGGGAGATCATTTATCTAAGAAAAATGTTGTATTATCCACTATTTAAAAGCCTGGAAGCTTCCATCAATCGTATTCGTCTAAAAACTTACAAGATGGGAAAGTAAAGATATTTTCCCATGTTAGGACTTGGCAAATTGAATTATAATTAATTGGAATTTAACAAATTAAGATTTTGTTGGTTTCTTAGTACTTAGTAGGAAACTATGGTGTTCAGAAGTGGTGTCCTGTCACTTCAGTCTTGTAGTCCTTGGACAGGCCTCAACTTATTTTTATCTGTATGCATAGAGTACCAAAGGAGCCTTTTCTCCCACTGAATTGCCTTGAGACCTTTTTGGGATGAGCAAAGACCAAGATCAAGCCTCACAGAAACAGAATGTGTTGGCAAATAAAACTGACTCCTTGGTATGTGTTCGAAGTGGCTTTGCTTGTATGGCAGGGGGAATCTACTATAATTCTCTCTTCCTCCCCTGCTGCCAGTGTCTGAGTGCGACTTGTGCGAAGTGCACCATTAGTGGCTGTGATAACAATGGCATTATACTGAAAGGTTGTCTTATTAATTTTAGAACTATTTTCCAGTTGAGATACTGCCAGGTCTCACTGAGGTTTCAGCAGATTAGATTAGATGGTCTTGTTTGTAGACCTGCTCTACATGAATAACATCAGTCCTGGGGAAGCGGGGAAGGGAGAAAGAGAGCCCATTGTTGTCACTTGACAATTATGTTCCAGTTTTTGCCCCCAGTAATTGTATCTCCTGGAAAAGCCAAATTTTGAGATCTGAGGGTTAAGGCCTGGTCTGACAAATCACTGCCTGTCACTGGGTTTTGAAAATCCTAGAGTGACAAGGATGCCAATCTGTAGGGTATCTAGGGAAATACAAACAAAAATAACCAAAATACGAGGTTTACAGCTTTACCTTGGTCTGTGATGGGTTTTAAATTGTAGAATTAGCTGTGGCTCACTTTCCTGGTGGTTCTTTGTGAGGTATAAGCACTATTGTAGTAAGAATGTTAACATATTGATTTGTTCTTGTGGTGGGTGGGATTCCTGCATTATCTCCATCCTCTCTGGGGACAGGCATTAACAAAGGCCTTTGGAAATCATTCCATACTAGTTTGCAAATAGCTAAAATTTCTCACAGTTTTATAAGTAGGCTGTAGTGGTCTGACAATCAGTTATTGTAATTTCATGCATTTAAGGGGAAATAAACATTGTTTTTCACAGCATCCTGCTGGAAAGGAACCTATTGTTTCCCTGTGCTTTTGTGTGTATGTATGTTTTTATTTATGTGGAAGCTCTGAATCTTTTAAAGCTCTATGCATATAACCACTATTTCTTGGTGAGATATGACAAAATTCTACATGTGATAAAGAGGATCTAACAGTGGGTGAAATTTCTTTATATCACGGATTTAGTAAAATGCCTGACGTTATTCCTGTGGAGGAAAGTTCATCCTTATTTATGTTGTGCTGCTGTTAACATGGGGAAAGGGAAGATGATAATGATTACAAACTCAGATTTATGTGTGACTGTAATCATGATATGGAAAGGAGGAGGAAGAAATCTCACCTAAGTTGGGTCAGCTCCAGTAGTTGATTATTCTATGCATTAGGTCTTTAAACCATCTTCTTTCGGAAATGTTTGCATGTCTAGTTAGGCCAGAGATAATCCAAGTAATTCTTGCCTCTATTTTGATGTTCTTCTATCTGAGCTGAAAATACTGTGCAGAAGTCCTGTGTTTTGCTGCCTTTTGTGGTTGTAGTGTCTTTTGAACCAAGCTTCATCTTTGTTGGGTTGGGTCCTGTGTGAACACCAGGTACGGATGCTGCCCCTGGTCCAAATAGTTTACAAATGGGCGGCTTCAAAGTGAGGGCTCTGCTTCAAAGAGCCCTCACTTTCACTGACTGTTGATTTTATTCTCAGAATCCTACTTCTAAGATTTAATCCCTGTCTAGCATTGCACTGGTCTAACTTGTTTTATCTCTGTATGGGGAAAAAATGACTATCAAAGTGATAAAATTAAGACAATGGACCTAAATCCATCAACTGTGCTGCGTTACGCTGTTTGTAACTCACTGCATTCATCTGGCATTTGTCAGCTTGCACTGGTCAAATGCTTTATCTGAATAGAGGCAGGACTCAGTATATTTGTCAGTGAATACTCTTGCATTTGTCTAGAAGATTAAATTTGATATCACACAGTATAGCTAGCATGATTTTTTTGGTGTGGAGGCTGTTAGTGTGGCTTTCTGAGGAATGAAACCTCACAGGTGGGTCCAGACATCAGAGTTATAAAGTCATTGTATATATTAAGGACATTGTCTTCCTTCATATCCTCACTTGCTGAACCATCATTAACTGAAATTGTAAGATACCATTCGAAGGAAATTTTATCTGTGCAAATTTACTTCTGAATATACTGGAGCTTTGTTCCCGCAGGTCTCAGCACAACAGCTCTAGAAGCTTCTTTCATGTAAGGCTCTGAAGGTTATCTTCTGCGTTTACTAAATCTCAGTAAATTTCAGGATGGGAAGATACAGAGAGTTGCTGCTTCTGTTTCCCTTGATGACCCACTGATCACAGAAACTGAAGCTAGGTGTAATACAGCTGTTTGGAGGGAAATCCTTTGCAGGTCAAGGTGAAAGCCACATTTAGGTCCAGGAGAAGTGATTTCATTATGCGGTGAGGGTGTTCTCCTTCCACTTCTGTTCCTCTGGTGGCCATAGAAGAAGCATTTGTGATTGAACCTCACGCACAGACTGGTTTTTCCTGTGTTTTCAGACCTTCCTTCTTTCCCACAACAGGGTTTAGCAGAACAGCCATACAGCTTTATTTAGTATTCAGCCAGGCTTCAATTGTCAGTGAGATACTAATGGAAATTTATCGCATGCTGAACCCGAAGTGACATATATATATGTTTAAATGCTGAGTTTTATTGCGTACCTAAAAATACTTCACTGTCCTTTTTGAGCTTTTTTTATGTAAAGTCCTCAATCATTGCTTAAAATCTGGCACTTCTGTATTAATCTTTCTCTTTTTTATTTTTATGTAACTTTCTCTAATGAGGAAGAAAGTTCAGTGGAAAATTTTGATCACCAAGTTATCAAATCCTTCATCTTGTTTTCATTCGTCATTCAAAGCCAAATTAAGCATAGGAGCATTTCATGACATACTGTGAAATGATGATGAAACTACTTGAAACTAGGAGTCAGATAGTCAGATGCTACAAATTGGCTTGGCTGTAGTAATCCTAACTTCTCCTTTCTTTGTACAAGGAGTTGACCTCTTCTGTGCATTATTGATGGCTGGTTTTGAAATGAAGCTGGGGCATTGGGTCAACTAGCATGGGGGAAAACAATCTGACATGGTTTGCTTTGCAAAACTCTTCATCTCTTAAGTTTTCAAAATGCCCTGACAAGTAAAATGATGAGGA
>JBCJKH010062596.1:0-25657 GCA_039877255.1 Loriculus beryllinus
GAATGGGTTGCCCAAGGAAGTTGTGAATGCTCCATCCCTGGCAGTGTTCAAGGCCAGGTTGGATGAAGCCTTGGGTGACATGGTTTAGTGTGAGGTGTCCCTGCCCATGGCAGGGGGGTTGGAACTGGATGACCTTAAGGTCGTTTCCAACCCTAACTATTCTATGATTCCTGAGCTTGAGCTCGGGGTTGCCTCACCTATGTCCAGGCTCTGGCTGTGCTGTGGCTGCTGCGCAGAGCCAGCTGTGAGGCTGTGCAGGCAATTCCCCATGCTAGCAGAGATGAACAGCTTTTCCTCGACCAAGAGGCAGGCAGAAATTCCCTCTGTCTTTTTCTCTGCCAGCAGTTGCTGTAGGAAAATCCTGCTGTGATCTGCTCCTGGCAGGGTGAGTGCATATCCACAGGCAGGAGTAGTTCAGGCCCTTGACACAGGGGGAAACAGTGGCAGTGAAGTCTGAGACGTCACAGGTAGTGGATTTAGTGGTGTGTTGAATTCTGCCAGTTATCAACCAGGGAAGAATTGAGCCAGATCCCAGGAGAGCATAACGGTGCCGTAAAATCCATCCGGATTTCTATGTAAGAATGAGGATCTCTCCGTTTCTGTGGTGGAACATGGCGGTCATATGGGGTCTGCTGCATTTCTCCTGCCTCATGGAGAACCCCAGCAACTGGTCATAAAGAGGACATTGTCATACAGGGCCAAATGTAGCCCTGTCTCTCAGGGACAGGCCTCAAGCTCTGCCCCAGGAAGGGCACCTTGCATATGGAGGGTTCTGCATGGCTGGAGCAGGAGGCAGCAGCAGCAGCATTAGGCTATGCTGGGGGCACATCTGCTGGTGGCCCTTGCAGAGCGTGGTGTGGGCTAAGCTGCCTGGGGACACTGGGTCTCAGGGGCTGCCCTGCTGTCCCTATTGTTCTTGGGACACCAGAGAAAGAACAGGAAACAGCCATGCTGGGGAAGGGGAGCAGAGTGTGTGACCTCAGGTGGCCCCGTCATGTCCTGGGGATGGCAACACACAGCCCTGCGACTGCACAGGGGCCAGGCACATGCTCAGGTCCCTGTGTTGTCCCCATGATCACCCCATTGTGCTAAGCTATGGTTGTACTCAGGGGAACAACCCCCAGCAGATTGTTTCTGAGAGTGCAGAGCTGGACATGGTCTGGAGGTACGGATCTGCTCTGGGCCACCTGGAGCCAGAATAACTCCAGTACTCTTCCATAGAGGAAAGGGTGCTGTGTCTCCAACACATCCCTCTCTTGGCCAGCATGCAGATATCAGTGCCTGCAGCAGCACAACCAGCAACAGGGTGAGCGATGCAATGAAACCCTTCCTAAAACCTGTTCTCAGCTGAGACATTTCTCTGGGATCACACCAGCTGCTCATGAGTGGGGAGCCACCTCAGCATCCCTTGGAATAAGACAGAGGGATGGCTGATACCTTCTGGCTGGTGATACCAGTGTGGATCTGCCCCTAGATCCCAAGACAAAAAGCTGCCAGCTCTCTGCTGGAAGGTGTTGGTGCACTGGGATGCACCTGAAACCTGCTCCCTGCTGCCTGCAAGAAGGCTGCAGGGCAGGGTAAACATGCAGGGCTGAGATCAATGCATGTTCAAGACCCAAGAAGAAACATCAGGACTCAAATCTGCTCCTTTTTTACAAGGCTGGGAATGAGCCATGGTCTCTGAGCCAGCACATCCAGGGGCTTTAGTTGGGCTGGCTCTGGAGTACTTGTAGGAAATGCCTTCTCCTCGTGGAGCCTAATGGGAGGTTCAGCTTCTGGTTACTCCCTGTATCTTCAGAGCAAAGGGGAAAAGCTGCTGTGTTCTTCAAGCTATCAATAAGTGGAAATAAACACTATGTGCTCCTTTGGTCTGCACTTCTTATTGTGGGGAATAGCTGCATTTTGCAAAACAGCCCCACTGAAGAAGGGTTGAACAGAAAAGGCCATTCTTCCCTTCCTGGTATATGTCTCCAGCATTTCCCAGCCTGAGGGGTAAACATCTCCAAACAGATCTGCAAAACAGCTCTGTTCCTGTCTGATCTTGGAAGCAGCTCACTGTTTAACCAGGGGTTGGAGCTCTCTGGGGAGAAATGAAGCTTTGCATTCACCTGGTCCCTTCCCAGCTCCCTCCCAAGGAGAGAGCTCTGCCACCCTCCAGCCAGCCTCCTTCAGCTGAACACTGCACCCAGGTAGAGCAGGAGCAGCACAGTGCTGAATTCTGCTAGCCAGCTGCCATAGGCTTTGCTACAGATTGAAATCATGCGGGGAAAAAAGGATGCTGCAAAGCTGACCAGGTGACCCAAAAGAGTGAGTGGGACCCATCCAACTTCCCCAAAACCCATCAGAAGCGACTGGCCCCACTTAAAAGGCTAGCAAGGAGACACGCTTGTTATCACATGGTGCTTAAAAGCACTTCTCCCTTTTTGCAGGGCCCTCCATAGTGACCCCTCCTAAGGACATCTGGAATGTGACAGGAGCACAGATCTACCTGAGCTGTGAGGTTATTGGCATCCCAACCCCTGTCCTCATCTGGAACAAGGTAAGGGCCCTGCTAGGAGCTCTTAGAGCATTGCAAACCTGAGGCAGAAGAAACTCCTGGTAAGTATAAAGGCCGTAGCAGATTCCTCCTTGGAAACACTCATCTTTGATGAGTTCTCCCACATGTGCAGTTCTGTCCACCCCCAAACATCTGGCTTTGCTTAACCTTTAGTCACTGCTTTCTCTAAACTCTATCTGATCCCGAGGCAGAGCAAGACTTGTGCTTGTCTTGGTAGCGCCTGTTATTCTGAGCATGCCAGGAATGTTCCTTGACCTGCCATCACCCTGCTGACGGCAGCAACTCCGGGGTGTCTGGACACAGGTCTCCCACATCAGGAGCAGGAACCACATGGGGCAGTCCTCTCCCTTAGCTGGCTACATGCTGGTTTTGGCAGTGTTGGTAGTGTCTGGCTTAGGGCAGGGCCAGCACTAGGCGAAGAGGATCCCAGACATAAGGCTGAGAGGCACTGCGTAGCCCCTGTAGCCTCTTCAAATGCCACAGGTTTGTGGACACTTGGGCTGGGTCTTTAAGATGAAGCAATACTAATTTAAGAATACGGTCCAAATATTACTCTTCTGAAACAGCAGGCTTTATTCATAGTGCTTCCAGAGCAGACTCTTGCGTGAGCATACAACGTAGGCATGTTGTCTCAAGCAGGATTTTTTGCTTATATACAAGCAGATGCCTTGTTTACATTGGCTCTCAGTGCTGATCTGCTTTTTGTGCCTCTTCCTCATGGTGGAGAGACTGCTTGACCTGGTGATAACAAGGGCTGAGCACTGCTTATCCCATGCTCTGCTCTGGGCTCAGATACAGAGTGCTGGGGAATGACTGCACTGCTGCTCTCACAGATGCTGTGCCCATCACAAGGGACTGCCTGGTTTGTTGCAGAAGCCTGTAGGACTTTTGCTGGCCTGTTGGGAAGAGGATAGATGCAGGGAGAGCATCTATCCTCTTCCCTGTCATCTAACTCTGGTGTGGGGAGAGCCCATTCTAGCAGCAACATGCAGACACTCAGTTCTCTGCTACTGCCACTCAAAAAAGCCTGATCATCAGGAGTCTCTCCAAACAAGGACCACAGGTAGCCAACTCCTGCAGGCAGCCAACTCCTCTTCGTTCAAGCACAGACATCATTCGATGGGCTAAACACTGCCTTGGGAACACACACCCAAGTTCCATGAGACCCAGTTGGTCCATGACCATGTCTGCCCACCCGAGAAAGCTGTGCTGCTTTACTTGTTCCTATTGAGGCAAGGGGAATGCAGCCTCAGTGTAGACACTGAAGCACTGGGGTAGTGAGGCTGCAGTACACAGAAGATAAGGTGAAATGCTGGCACTAGAAGAAACTGGCACCTTCCACACACTTGTGTGTGGTACTGCACAAAACACATTCATGTAAAAGTAGTGCTGATCTTTTCTGTATGCAGGTGTGGTCCTAACAGTTCTAATATAAATGAGCCCCAAAACTCTTCACCCTCTCTGCCTTTCTGTTTAGATAATTCGGGGTCAGTATGGCGTCCAGAGAATGGAGCTTCTGCCTGGAGACCGGGAGAACTTGGCTATCCAGACCCGAGGGGGCCCTGAGAAACACGAAGTGACTGGCTGGGTGCTTGTAAGTACTTTGTGTGTGCACAGAGCAGCACAAACAGCGCAAGTGCAGGCTGCAAACAGCCCGTGCATGGAGAACAGCACAGAAGTCACATGGCAACAGGCAGGACATCTAAAGGAAGATAACCTGTGTCTCACCCATTGCAGTTTTTCACCTCTGTCGCACACAGCAGAAGCATGCATTCTATGATCAGAGAAGGCTAGGCTTAAATAAAGGATCTCCTTTCCATATGTCAGTACTTTTCTGCTGCCATTATGGGAAGGAGACCCTCGCCATGTCTAGGGAGGAATTGGTACACATGCAAGGAAACATATCACCTCCCTGAGAGTAGCACAGCTCACAGAAGCTGTAGGCTCTCACTCAACAGACTCGGGCTACAGGAGTACCTGCAGGTTAATTGGCACTTGACACACATCAGGGGGAGCTGCTGTGCATCCCAGTAAGGGAACTGCAAGTGTGACGGCTCCCAGAAGCAAGGGAGCACAGGTTAAGGTGGTGCTTCCCACCACCTTGGAAACAAGGGAAAGGAGGTGGAGATGAGCCAAGGCAATCTGAACCAGGTTGTTTAGAGCAGAAAAAAGCATGTTGTCAGTGTGGTCCCTCAGGGTTAACTATATTTCACACAGTAGATACCTTAAAACAGAAGCATCTTTTTACCTGTGCACAGGATACTTACTGGGGAGACGTTTCTTTCTCTAGATATCTCCTCTGAGCAAAGAGGATGCTGGAGAATACGAGTGTCATGCATCAAATGCCAAAGGAGAGGCAACAGCTTCTGCAAAAATCCACGTTGTGGAAACTCTGCATGAAATAGCTCTGACCAAAGGTAGGTAATGTGGACGGACACTCTTCAGCTCTTTCCCCTCACTGTTTACTCAGTTATTTGGTATAGAAAGACCACCTCTGTTCAGAACATTCCCAGCAAATGTCAGCTGCCAGAGCTCTCAAGGGATTTGTTCAGTAATCCCCAAGTGCTGCAAAGTACTGGATGTTAAGATACCAAATTAAACCCACTTTTTGGTGGTTTTTTTTGGGAGGGAGGGGGGTTTAGAAAGGAAATGTCAGTGGTTTTCCAGCCCTAAGTTTGTATTGTGCTGCCCATCTCTCCTGGGAGCAGTATTGTCACAACCAGTCCCAAGGGAGAGAGGAACTTAAAGCACTTAAATTCCTGCCAAGTCCCTGCACCTCCTTATTCTTCCTCATCCTGGAAACATTCCAGTCCCTGCCATTCTCTCTGCATGCTGGAGTGTCACACCAGAGAGGGGACAGATAGGCTACAGCAGGCCTTCAGGCAAGACTTGAAGCTTTTACCCTCCAGCCCTCAGCCATATTTCAAACCCAGATCCTATTTGCCAGGCTGCATGCAAAACCAACCACCCTCATTCCAGCTGCACAAAGAGGATGGCTTAGTACCACAGCCACATGTGCTTCAGAATAAATCCCGAGTTGGCACAGTAACTGTAACCATGCCAGAGGCAGAGGCACTGGGAACAAAGCATCCAGCCACGGAACACTGCTGCCTAAATCCACTTCTGGACATAGTCCTTAGTTTTAATCCCAGTAGCTTTGTCCAAACCATATCGTCTTGACCTTCTATACCCTTATATCCCTGAATAGATGAAAGACTTCCTTTAGGAGAACATTAACAGCACCTGGTATTGAAATAAGAACATAAAATGAATCACAAGATTACTTAAACCCAGGAACTTGCTAAAGGTTTTTAGCTAGTCTGCAATCCCTTTTCAAACATCTTATTTATAGATGTGAATGAAATTGAGTTTTACTGAGTTGTGTCACGAGGAGCACACCCATACCCCAGAATAGATGATGTTCATTCCCACTCTCACAGCAACAATACTGTGAGATTGTACTACTGCATGTATTGCTTCATGGTTTATTTCTTACATGCACAGTGTTACAGCTGTTTCTTTTCAGCTGTAGAAAAGCTCTCAAGCAAGCATGCCGTAGCTAAGCAATAAGCTGGCAGTCCACAGTTAAAGGAAACTGATAATGTTAATGGAACAAACTGTCAGACTCCAAAGCGACACGCTGTGCAGCTAGGGAGTCTGTGTCCAATGTCCAGGTGATCTCAGCACAGAAAAATGCCATCTCTTACCATCCCCCTGCTGCTGTGGTCCTTGCAGTAGGTAGGGAGGAAGAGAGGAAAGGAGGGGGGGCGGGCAGGAAGACACACTGCTCCTACACAAGTTGTGCTATCACCCTTGGAATAGTGCAGAGCATAATGTGTTTTTGTTTTTCCACAGATGATGGTGCAGAGCTGTGATGTGAGGACTTTCACTTACGCACAGTTTTAAGTTAGTATTATGGAAAACTGTACCCTCTGGCTTTTTCTAGCTCACTTATCATCCTCTTAACCCCCTTGTTCTTTGATAACCAATTTGCTTGCACACTTCTTTCACGCATACACAAATAAAGAGATTCACAAGCCTGATTACAAATTTTAATTCTATTTACAGGAAATAAACATACGTTTGAAGAGCACATAGCAGATCAGTAAAACTGTAGTTTAAATGCAACCTACACAAAGTCAAACAAAACCTGAGCACTTCAGTCTCATCATTAAAAAGAAAAAAAACCCCAAACCTTATTAAAGGCTAAACACTCATCATACGAGGTGCAATACTCATAGACATTAGTTCTTGGAAGAGGAGTTTGCAGGCATAGGGCATCCGAACCAAAGATATCTAGAAAGAGATTTTAAAAGGCCTGTGATAAGCATTCCTATAACATCAACTTCCACCACCCTCTACACAAATTACTTCTTGGGTTTTTGGCTCAAAAGTGCGCCTGAAGTTATGCATTAAAGCATTTAACAGGAACTGCTCACAGACAGTAACAAAGCAAGAGGAAAGCTGAGATTGCCTATAGAGGCTACACAGAAGCTATCCAGATCACATTTTTAATGTGAAAACCTGCAGCCAAGGGATATGATCCTAAACAACAGCTATTTAACAAGGGAAAATGTGCAAAGTGTGCCTGATGTGCAGCAAATGTAGTGACAATTTCCAGCACACATCTCTTCAGTAACCTCAAGGCCATTTTAGAGTTGCAACAGTCAGTCCCCAGCAAAAGAACAAGCCTATTTAAGGCAACTATTTTTATCCCTGCTGCCACTTTCCCTTGACATAGTTCTGTTACCAAGCACGCACTACAGAGCTTTTTCTTTATTAACAACAAAAAAAGTGCAACACAAAAGGCCTCCCATGGGGACTGAGCTCTGCAAGCATAAATATCTTCATGAAGACTGTCAAGGGCGATGGCTCTGAATTCCTGATTCTGAGGTTCACTTCCAAAAATAAGCTCTCAAATGTCTAATTTTAAAGCCTCAGAAAACCCCGCACTGCAAAACACTTGAACAGCATTTCCTGCCAAGTGGCACGCCAATGTTGTAAAATTAATAACAAGACACTCAAATTAACTAGGATGCTATAAACACTTAAAACAGTTACAAAACTAAAATAGCAATTGTTCTGGTGCTTCTTTAAATATTTACTTCCCTATGCTCCTGTTCACCCGAGCAGTGTTTCCTCTGGCCCACAAAGAAAAACAGTGGCTGATGAAAAGCACACATACCTGAGTTTTATTACGGCATCCTCGGCATTCGTAGGTGTGAGTCCTTGTGTTTGCAATCGCCATGATGCCGCAGAGATTGCAGACATGGACTTGGTATGGGTCTGAAGCTTCAAACAATCTCTCTCTCAAGAACTGGGCTGCTCCGTGAGCTATCTGGCAATCTCGTTCCATTTCTCCAAAACGAAGGCCACCGTCCCTGAAAAGAGGAAAAAAACAAAACAACTTTGGAGTTCACTGGCAAAATACACCAATTCTTGCTGGTGAACAAGTAACTTCTCAGAAAAACCACAACAGTATTACAAGGTAGAAGTAAAGCTGTGCAGTAATTTAACACCTCAGAATAATGTTAGGGAGAACACGAACATAGTAATTCATAACTGCTGCAGAGCAGCAGAGCATTTCTAAAGCAGATGTCAGACAGCTAACAACCACAGCACAACCACATAGCAAAATGAGGTAAACATCATTCCCTACTTATCTGTGGTAGGTTTAACCTTGGCTAGCTGCCACATGCCCATCAAATAGCTCTCTCACTCCCCCATGTCAACAGGACAGTGGGTGAAAATAAGATGGGAAAAGCACATGGGTTGAGATAAAAACAGGGAGATCACTTACTAATTGCCATCGCAGGCAAAACAGACTAAGCATGGAAATTAGTTTAATTTATTGCCCATTAGAAATGGAGCAGGATGGTGAGAAACAAAAGACAAAACTAAAACCATCATCTTCTCTCCTACCTCCTTCCCAACCTCAACTTTACCCTTCATTTCCAACTCTCTCCTCCCCTCAGTTACGGGGGAATTACAGTGGTAGTCAGTGCGTAACAGTTCCTCTTTGCCACTCCTAACTCTTCACATTTTTTCCCTGCTCTAGCACAGGGTCCCTTCCCAATGGGATAGTCCTTCAAGAACTATTCCAGCACAGGCTCTTCCCATGGGGCCCACAATCCTTCAGAACACATCACACCTCCTGCCAGGAGCCTGCTCCAGCATGGGCTTTCCACAGGCTGCAGCACGGCTATCTGCTCCATGGGCTGCTGTCAGACAACATGATTCACCAAGGGCTGCACGGCAATCTGCTCCAGTGCCTGGAGCAAATCCTCCTCTGACACAAGTGTCTGCAGGCCGGTTCCTTTCATGTTTTCTCATTCCTTCCTCACAGCTACTGGCCAGCAGGTTCTACCTTTTCTTAAAAGTTGCTGATGGATTCAGCTTTGGCCAGAGTGGGTCTGTTCGATCCAGCTGTAAGCGGTTATGTCTAGCACAGGGCAACAGCTGGTCCTTTCTCAGAGAGGCCACCTCAGCAGTACCCCTTGCTACCAAAACCTTGCTACCTGCACTCAACACATCATCTTCAGCTGACCACATAAAAATGGATGGCTAATTGGGGTGAGCTAATTCAGTTCTAGCTGCAAAGCTGAGGCAGTTAAATTTCAGAGCTAAAAACTTCGAAGAAAAAGAAAACACTGTATAGAAACTAATAAACATCCTTACCGAGATCTACCCTCCATGGGCTGTCTGTTAAGTATCTGGATAGGCCCCCTGGCACGAGAATGGATTTTGTCATCTACCATGTGCTTCAACCGCTGATAATATGTAGGACCAATGAAGATCTGTGATGTGATTTTTCGACCAGTGAAGCCATTGTAGAGAACCTGAAGTAATCAATGCCATTACTGAATCACAAACCCTCTTATCCACCAAATGTATATTAAAAACATCACAGTGAAATGATACTTTGATTATACCTCATTTCCTCTTAGATGATAGCCATAATCTGACAAAAGATTAGAAATCTTCTGCACGTTGACAGCATCATTAAAAGGTGTCGCATCACCAATCTCTCCTTTGTTGGCAGACACCTATGGAGGTTTGCAAAAGCATGTGAGATTTCTGAATTTCTTTCAGACAACAGTAAGCTTTTTCAAACAGTTTTTACAGAACTTGAGGTTCCATGCCCATGATAGTGCCCTATCCTGCCTTGTTTATTAATGGCATAATTTATAGCAAGATTTTAACAAATAGAAAGTATCAACAATTTTGCTACTCCTTTTTCTAGGTCACAGGAAATATATGGAATAAACCCAGCATTTTTATAATATATTACTTTTATAATATATTTTTCTAATAAAAGCATCTTCAAAGATGGGAGAGCACACTGTAAACTGACTTGCTGGACAAAATTTACAGGACTCTAGGTCTTCCCCAAGAAACCTGCTTTTGCTATTGTAACTAGAAAGTAATCCTTATTTTTTAGTGAATTACCACCTACCTACCAGGGAGTAGTGTCTTAAAAAAATATCCCTGAAGCTAAAAGAAAAATCACATTGCTCAGACATGCAGCATAAAAGATTCTTCTCACCTTCCCCTGGAGACACTCGATCAAGTGACCAATGGTCATACGGGAAGGGATGGCATGGGGGTTGATAATTATATCAGGGGTGATGCCTTCACAGGTGAAGGGCATATCCTAGAGCAGGGAAACAGACAGTCAGTACATCCCAGAATATCAGCTTTAAGAAAAGCAGTTGCATGGCCTCAAATAAAATCTTTTAAAGCATTTCAAAGGTACTAAGTACAATGTAAGAAGCAGCTGTGTCTCCTAAACGTATTTTAGTTAACTTTAAGTCAATATACTGTACATGAGTAGATATTCTACAGGCAACTCGCTTAAGGCAGTTCCAACGCTAAGATGATCACAAATAAAACGTCAAAAAGCAAGGAAAAAAAAGAACTACCTCTTGCCTGTACTGGATACCACAGGTTCCTTTCTGACCATGTCTGCTTGCAAATTTATCTCCAATTTGTGGGATTCTCACAGAGCGTACCTGTAAGCCATAGGTAAACATTCAGTAGGTAACTTAAATACAGAACAAAACTATGAGAAGTAGAAAGCACACATGCCAGTGCTCACCCTGATCTTGCAGAACTTGTATCCTTCCTGGTTAAGGGTTACCATGACCTGATCTACAATGCCAGTCTCACTAGTTCGCAGGAAAGTGCTGCAGTCTCTCTTTGTGAAACGTCTGTTGGTGCTTTCCAGTTCATCTTCATTCTCTGGCAGTGTTACTGTTTTGCCAATGATGACATCATCACCAGACACACGTACCCCGGGTGCTATCAAACCATCATCATCAAGTTTGTCATAGATTGCATGTCTCATACCTTGAGGGAAAAAGGGAAAATAAAAGTAGGCTCCCAAATTGTTCAGCATACTGGATTTGACGATCAGCACAAATTGAACAAGCTTGCTTGCAACTTCAGACTACTGAGAAAATGTCTGAAGATACATCACTTGAGATGTTTGCATGGAAGTATCTTGCTATTAATACAGATATTTCTCACTCTTTATATGTCCCAAAATAAAGACTGAAGCAGCAGCAACACTGCCCACAAAAATCTGATTTAAAAACTCAGTCTTCAAACACTCCTGTATCTCACCTTGGCAAGTTTCACGTGTAGGCTTCTCAAAAACTTCCTCTTGGTCATAGCCTTTTTTAGACTCCTGCTCTTTGTAGGAGCGGTAGAATACAGATCTGAAACAAAGTCATAAAGCCTTTGCATCATTCTTTCTCATCTCAATTTCACTATAATCACAATTTTATCACATATTATGCCTCCTGCTACTAATGAAAACCAAATCAAATCACACAACCTTTCCTCTAAAGCCTTGTTAATCAGTGACCATCACTGAGAAGGGAAAAACAAAACCAAAAACATCCCACCACACAAACAAAAACCAGTTTCAGATGGCACTTTGATGCCCACTTTCCAGATACTGCCAAAGTACCTATAAATAACATGCTAATTTTCCATGAACTACAGGCTTTCAGATCTGGTTGATAACTCATAAGTAGCTCTGATTCCTAGATTATGCACATTTTCATCATACCATTCTCATACTATTTTCTCCTTGTTTTGTAAGCACTTTTAGGCTTCTACTACTACCTTGTAGTGCCACACTCAGTACAACTGAGCTGCAGTGGAAAACTTTCAATTTATATAGGCTTCTTTCTGAGGCTTTTGTTTGCTGCCTCAGCTGCCAGCACACCAAAGCCATGGCCTTTCAAATAAACATTATCCACATTTCACTGCTCCTGTGCACACAGAAGGTTCTATAAGAGCTTCATGTGAGCTGTAATAAGTCTTAATAGTCCCATACTTATTCTACGCTGGAAGGCAGCAGATCCAGGACCCCAAGCATACACTTCTTGGTCTCAACTTGGACAAAAAAAAATGAACAGAACTAGAAACCCATTTATGAACCACATACCTAAGCACAGCCATCTAAAATCTGTAATGCACAAAGTCACATCAGTTGCCAGCTGACCCAACAGCAGTTTCTACTAAGGAGAGGAACATGCCAATCCTCACTGGTAGCAAATGTCATACTACTAAGGATTATTACAAAACTGCAATATTGCCATTAAGGAGAGTTTATAACTGACAAGAGTTAAATGAAAATGTATTTGGACTCTTTGCTCTTACATTTTTTTTCATTTAACCATTATACAAAGAACAGTAAATGTCGTAAAGACCGAAATGGAAAAGTTGGTAAGCCAGAGTGGGAAGTCAGGTTAGGACTGAGGATGAGTCAGTCATAGGATGAGCCAACACAGGATGAGCCATTGCTCATTGTTTTGCTGAGATACACACGCTAAGATACCATTTTCACTGTGCTGCTCCCTCCACCCCCATTAAAAATAGAATAAATTAAATTGCTAAAGAATTTACGAAGTTTTACCTAAAAAAACCTCTGTCAACAGCAGAACGGTTCATAATGACAGAGTCTTCCTGGTTATAGCCTGTGTATGATGCAATGGCTACAATCGAGTTGATACCTATAATATGCAGAACAAATACTTTGAAAGGTTGCCCACATACCAGACAGGCATTAGTGAATTACAGTTTTGAATCACAATTCAAAATAAGCTGTATTCTCTACAGTGAAGCTGTTCTCTTTCGGACGTAAAATCTCCACATCCCATACACAAAACCCCATATAAGCAAATACAACTTTGGGTACAGTAGAGTCAAGAGTGACACCTTGTGAAAAACACAGCAAATACCAATGCAGAAAATGCATTTTTTCAGTGAGATTTTAACAGACTTTACAGATAAAGTAGTTTCACATGCAACACTAGCAATGTATTTACTAGGTGTCCAGCTACAAGTTTAAATTACATATAGGTGCTAAATATTCAGGTATTCTACAAGCAACATTTGTGACATAGTTATAAACCAAAAATGCGACTGCTTTGTTTAAAACATTAACTGGCAACATACCTGCTGGTAACTCTCTAAATCGCAAGTACTCCATGGAGCGTGTTGTTACAAGGGGCTTCTGAGGATAGTACAACACATGTGCCAGTGTATCCATACGAACATGAAAGTTTGTAATGTAGACTCCCATAGCTTGTTTACCCATGGCAGACTGGTAAGTGTTCCTGGGAGACTAGACAGGCAAAGGAAGACCATTATTATGTACATAAAGCTCTTCACGCATACATGGTAGGTTTTCTATCAACTTCAACAGCAGGATGTCAAAAGTGCTGCACTAACCTGGTTGTGATCAGGAAAAGGGATAATAGATGCACATACTCCCAGGATCATAGATGGGTGAATCTCACAGTGGGTGTATGTTGAACAATATGCCACACCTTTCTCTTGCAAATCATCTGGGGTCATTGCCAGCATCACAGTCTCTTCTTCCAGTGTGTCAATGTACTCTACTACACCGCTGGCCACAAGATCCTGCCAACTGAACAAACAATGCCCAAAATAGTCAGCTAACACATCAAATGTGTCTCTTCAGCAGTAACAAGATGAAGGACTTTCCTGGCTTATTACTTCTACCACTGCCTGAATGTGATTTAAAACAAAAAAGTAAAAATCAAGCTACCAGGCAGAGAAAGCATCTTCGTACTGCACAGAGTTTTAAACATTTCCCTCTCCAACCTGAAGGAACCTGCAGCTTCTAAGATGAAAAATCAGATATTCAACCGAGTTTCAGGAATATCTCACCTGTAGTTGTTATACTCGCGTTCCTTCAGTTGGTCAATATGCCTTTTCTTCAACAGCAGTTTTTGTTTTTCCACAATTAAAAGGGGTCGACAAATTCTGCCTGCATCAGTGTAGATGCGGATCTCTCGCTCACGAATATCTCTAATCATTGAGACCTGCACAAGAAAGCAGCACCCCATGAGTACAAAATCTCAGCCCAGAATCAGAAATATGGAACACAGAACAGGATAACAAGGTTCCCTAAAGCAAAGAAGCATTTCAGAAGACTATTTTCAGCTGGATACTCTTAAAATAAAGCAAACCAAAACCAACCACAACCAAACAACAAACCACACACAACATCAAACAAACAAGAAAACTCCCAAAACAAACCAAAACAACCAGAAAACACAACCAACCAATGTGAAGTATGTTCAGAAAGAGACTTGAAAATAATGCTGTTTGGAGCTTGCAATGTAGCATCAAGGCATTATCCTTCCTCATGACAAAAGAAACCCAAACTCAAGGTGTAAAATTTGTACCTCTGACACAATGATGTCCATCTGACGACGGAGCTTCCTTAGGGTGTTCATGAGCTGCTCAGGATCTTTGTGTATTCCTACCCAGCAGCCATTAACAAAAATCTTGGTAGCACTATAAAAAGGAAAAAAAAAGGATTAAAAAATACAAATAATAAAGAGAAAATAAAAATACAAATAAGAGAAAGCAAAATAAAGAAAAAATACAAATAATGCAGAAAAAATTAACTACAAAAAAGGGCCCCCCCATTTTCCCCAGAACAAAAACCCAAAGCCCTTGAAATGTTGTGCAGGATAAAAAGCTTAAGTCTGTCTAAACAGTTTCATTTGCACATACTCAGCTATTGCTGCTGGAGATATTTCTTCCAGGTTTTCCATACTCCACTCTTCCAAGAATTCCAAAATTGGGGACGGCTGAGACCCCACGGAAATGTAAGCCATCAGGGCTAAGTTCTTCACAAGCCCTACTGCATGACCCTAATAGAAACACAAAGTTAACTTGCATTTCCAAATCAAGAGATTCCCCTAAGAAGATCTGAGAACTTAAAATTCAAGTCCTTATGGACATGGACACAACACATGCTATTTATTAATTACTACCATTCAAAGACAAAGTTAGCTATAAGGCTAAATATTCATGTCAGCACTTTAAAATACAAATGCTAGGGTGGCTATAAAATGACTAGCAGAGAGAAAAGTAGTTAGGTGTGAGTACTGACATAAATTCTAGTTTTATTACCTCTGGGGTCTCAGCAGGGCAAACCATTCCCCACAGTGTGTTGTGCAGCTGTCTGGGCTTTGCTAGTTTGCCATCTCGACCAATTGGTGAATTCAGCCGTCTCAGGTGGGAAAGTGTAGATGCAAAAGTCAGGCGGTTTAACACCTGTGTAGAGTGAGGAATTCATTCAGTCAAAGCTGCTTAAAAGTGTTGACAGGCATCATGATACATTAGAGCAAAGGATCACTGCCCTCTAGAAATGATGCACCTGAACTAAAATAATTGTGTTTTTTGTTGGCTACACTTTTTAGCTCACCTCCACTAATCTCAGACTAAGTTCAACCTTAAAATCTTAAGCACCTAACCGGTGTTGTAATGGCAGAAGTTTTCAGAGCTTGCTTATACCATGGCAAGGCCCAGCATGAACAATTACCCAAGCAGAGAACTGGGTTTTGTAGTAAAGCTTACTTAGATCAAGTAACTAGAATGAATGATACTAGCAATAAACATGCTTTAAAAGCTGCATTTTCACCAGGAGAGCTTACCAGTACAATGACACAAAGATCTTTACATACTTACTTTGAAAAAACTAAGGCAACTTAGTTACTAGGAGCAAATAAGTATTTACATTCTTCTCAGAGTCTGCTCAAGGCTCCTCAAAAAGATTTATTTTTACAGCCTGTAACATGAGAGTTTATTTTAAAAGCCTCCTACACAAATACATCAACATCACACCACCCAGGGACAGCTACAATCTTTGATCCTTTCCTCACTTTGCTTTCCATAAATTATGATCTCACCAGGGCTCCAGACAACAAAACATGCTGGCATTTAAAAATTGTCACCTCCTTCCCTTTTCTGCCTTTATGGGAAACACGCTCAGTTAAACACTGTTCTGGACTAATACAGTCACTGCTCCTTATCATTGAACTGTGGAATACATAACTGTTGTACTACACAGTGCCACTCAAATTTCTTTAAGCATCTGTGAAGCACTGGAAGTAATTTAAAAAAAGAAATCCATCCTCCCTAAATATTCCCTGGGGCTAGGACTTGACCAGACACACAAGCATATGCTCTAACGCAAAAAGTCTTTATAAGAGATACACCAACAGTTTAGCAGTCCATGCAAAAGCTAAAACAAAACCCAAATGATTAAAACCAAACCCCACACCCGACTCAACTATTTGGATCTTTATATGTTTCAGCTATGGAAATTTCCTTTTAAAAATGGTTCTGCTTAACATACAACATACATAGCTGCCAAGCAATATTAAACTCTTCCATGATATGGTTAAAACCATATGTAAACCTGACAAGTGCTACAACGCTTTATTCAGCTGTTGTACTTGAGATACTCCTGCTCTGGCCTGATGAGCTTTCTTTTGGTCACCCCAGTTTCCAGTTGCCAGTGAATACTTCAAACCATCTGAAATAATTCTTGTTTTAATTGCCAGCTCCAAGTTGAAATCTTTCCCTCTGTCAATGAACTTTTGGGCATATATTCTCACTTCCTTTAGCAAATTCTTGAACATTCTGTAGAAGATGCCAAGACACATGGTGAAACAATACTATAGCAATTCAGCCTACTCAGCAGTTATGTGGGAAAAAACGTCACACACCGCCTGAAAGAAGCAAGTAACTTGTAACTAGAGGAGGAGGGGGAAAAAAAAAACCAAAATAAATTAACCTGTTTGTGAACATGCACAAAATAGGCTTCAAAAGAAGTTGATGCTAGCCACCTACTATTACAGGAAGCCTATCCACTTCCTGGGAAAGTTACAATCAGATACTGGAAAAGTTACAATCAGATACAGGCTGTGCTGCCCAAGACTGGCTATTAGACACAACAGAGTAGTGTGATCTTTTAGAAGCACAATGTTGGCAATGTCTCTACCATTAATGATCCCCAAAGAAAACACAGATATTATAGTTACCCTCTAAACAGAAAAGCTAATAGTGGTCCAGCAAGATCCAGTCTTTTGTTGCCATAATGATCTCTGTCATCAAGCTCTCTTCTTCCCAGTGCTGCCAGCAACAATCTATGAACCATATACCTAAGCAAATAAAAGTTTATGTTTTAAACTGACTGCAGACATTCACAACAGAGATTACATGCTTTCAGAAATAAAACAGTTAACCATTTCCTAAAGGCTGTCCATTCTAGATCTTCAAGATACTGCTGTCCTAGCACAGTCCTCTTCAGCATGTATGTCCTTAGAGGTGAATGACCCACTGAAAGTTTGGGTAACAACAGAGAGAATTTAATATTTACATCCTGATGGCAATGTGTCTTCTGCTACATGTCTGTCCTATAATATGGGCTACATATAAGCTGGTAGAATCAGGTGTGAAATGCTAAGTCTCCTGACGCTATAGTTCATCTGCATACCGATAAGCAGCGATCAAGAAGATGTGCTAATAGTTTTAAAGAGTGAGATTACATTACAGCTATCTACATAGTAGTTAACAACCTCTATATGCTCTACATGCAACATGATGTCAGAGTCATTTATCACCACTATCACATCTAACTTAAGATCCAGAATGTGTTAGAGCCTTGTTTCCTTTTTTTTATTCATTTATTTTGCGTTTTCTCAGTTTCAAAACTAAAACAGTGCCCTGAAATTTATCACTGACTATCCAGAAGGCTGAGGTTAAAAACAAACTTCCATTCTGTGCATTCTTCCAGTCATACACATATTTGTGAATAAAATCTGTACTCAGGGTCTATTTGCAGATGTGTGACAGAAAATACAGACATACCCTAGAAAATAGGCCTTTTTGGTTTCACAGAAGTCACTGACACCAACATGAGGGAGCATTTCCTTCTGCAAGACTTCTTTAGCGTACTTGATTCTCTTCTCTTTGGTGACACCTGGCTTTGCACCTCTTGATCCAATGAAGTTTAGAGCAACATTTTGCTCCTGAATGACAAAAGCTTCATCCAGAGAAGGTTTGACCTACATACACAAAATACAGCAAAACCCTGTAGCATCCAGTGCCTGTTGGAGTTGAATGAAACTACATAGCAGCTTGCTAATTATTCTTTCCAGGAACTGCTGACTACTGATCCAGGTCTTCCTGGCCTTACTATAGTAGCTCTTTCAAGAGCAACAGAAAACAGTAATGGACATCGGAAGCACATCAAAAATAATTCAGATTTCAGAAAGTAGTTCCCATTCAAGTACATTCTAGGCTTGTTGCTGTTTCATGTATAATTCAATGGCAGCAGGTATAAATCAAAGTCAATTGCAGCCGGATAAGATTCTACCATTCCAAGCACACATTAACACTTTGAAATTTCTGTTGCACTCCATTCACTTAACACACTCATTTGGATAGATTTAGGCAGAGAACTTTTGACATTTCTAATAGACAGCCTACCAAAACAATGAAGCAATAAATAACAATTGCAAAATGAACAACACTCAGAAAAATGATTAGCCACACCTCCACGTCACCAAATATCACGCCAGGAAATAACACATTACCATTTCCATCATTTCCGGATCTTCAAAATCATATATGATGTGCTCCAAGATGTCCCTGTCAGACACAAAGCCTAGTGCACGAAAGACAATTATGATGGGGACTTCTTGTTTGATATATGGCAAAGTTGCTACAATGCGCTGACCAATTGCGCTCTTCTTTGCACCCTGGAAAGATGGGAGAAAAATCCATACATTACTCTTAAATGATTTTGCATTTAAATAGAAATGCGTCTCTGGCTTAAGCTCAGCTTTTCTAATCCACTGTGTAAGACTCTCCATTTTTGCCATTATTCAAGTAGCTGCTTCCCCCTCCCAGGAAGAAACAAATACGGTGGACTGCAGATGAACTAGAGTGCCACCGCCACCAGGAGCAAGAGCATTGTAAGGCTTCTATTAAAGCTACTCTTGAAACATGTTTGGGAATTCCCAAACATCAGTGCAATGATAAATGAGTACTGACACCTCCTGCTTTTGAAGTTATGAACAGCACTAACTTCCCTTCACAGATGGCACAGTTAGATGTTAAATATGAATACACAGTCTGCAAAACACACCTAAACACTATCTGGACCATCAGCAAAGCCAGGGCCCCTGCTCCTATTTTTGTCCTTTGTCAAAAAAGAGGATGCAACTTGTTCTCTTGCCTGTTTCCTAAAATCTCATTCACAGTAATTCTAAAATTATTTTTTAGCCTTGCCCTAAAACCTGACACAAACTGAATCTCCATTACAGTCCTCAAATTATTTGTCCCTGAGACAGGCATAATGATGCTCCATCCCTGGCGGTATTCAAGGCCAGGCTGGACAAAGCCTTGGGTAGCATGGTTTAATGTGTGGTGTCTCTGCCCATGGCAGGGGGTTGGAACTAGATGATCTTAAGGTCCTTTCCGACAGTAACTATTCTATGATTCTATAATCTATGACAAACAGAATCCATTTTAATTTGATTTTACCTTCTTTACAACTTAGCATCAGAAGAAATTTCTTTTCAAAATCCCAAAAGTAAATGATATGATGAGACAGGACAGTAACAAAACTCCTACAACAATCTTAAACCACTACAGTTGTGCCCCAAGGCAAGGGTTATTACTGCTATGGCATACCTGCCCACCTCTGGCCAGCATGCTAACCCATATAGTACTTGTTGGTCGAGATGAATTTTCCAGACAAGATCTACACTCTCCTGTGTAGGCATATTTTGAATCTTTCTTTGCAAACACATACACTGTGTTTGTAGCCATTTTCTCTTGAGCAATCAGAACCTGTGTTAGAAACAAGAACACTAGTAAATAACTGATAAAAGGGGAGGCTGAAAATAACAAGTACAGTATATTTCTACTATTCCTTCAGATCTCTTAAATTTTAAGAGTGCTGCACAGCACAAAGTGTATTTGCCAAACTCAGCTAGATCATGCTATACATTTTTAAAATACAGTATTAAGTAAAAAATACACCCAGTTAAGTTAGAATAACCAAAACAAAAGTCTCGGGGAACACTGTTCTCTATGTACTTATCACATCTGCTAGCTGTGCCGAGACATTTCTGTCAGCTGTAGGCGTAACACTGATAAAGCAAGCATTTCACTATCTGTTTCCAAGGCCAACGCATTACACAGCCATCTAAATTTAAATGTCAGATCCAAGGGAGAAAGCCAGATTTTTATTTTTTCCTCCCAAGAAGAAAAATATACTTTTATTTCTTTTGCTGTGTTTGCCCAGGTGTCAGTTATAAAGAATTTGGTAGTTTCACTGATGAGACTAGGACTTGTTAAAGCTGAAACCACAGCAATGGAAGAAAGAACCTGTTCTTACAATAAAATATATCTATACAGCTGCAAATGAACAGGAGAAGACTCCAAGTGAAGTACCACCTCATTTAGAGTGTATGCTGCTCTGCAGTGTTGAAAACAAAACAAAATATCTGGAGTATTTAGTGGCATTCAATGCAAAAGGGTTTATGAAACTGAAGGGAAACATGCCTCAGAGAAGAAAAGGTGGCTCAAGAAAGTCCTAACAGAGGACTAAACCCCATCTTTCTACAGGCTCACACGCGCTCACAGTAACTGTGATACTGGAATAAAAGTGCTTATGCTACTGGCAAAACATATGGAAATAAGTAACAAAACTTCCAGTGTCTGAAAAGATGCCTGTGAAAGGTATAATCCCTTACCTTTTCTGATCCATTAATGATAAAGTATCCACCAGGATCAAGAGGGCATTCATTCAGTTCACAAAGATCACGGTCCGTTAAGCCATTCAACAAACAGTACGTTGAACGTAACATAATAGGAATTTTTCCTATGAAAGTTTTCTGATGCTGTGTCTGTAACTGATCCTCCCCTTCTTTAATAACTGTTTTAGTTATATCCACATACAAGGGGGCTGAATACCTACAGAATAAAAACACCATTCTGTTACCTGTCAGTTATTACTCGAGGTTGTACAGAAATATAATGAGTGCAATTATTCAAGCACTCACTGGCTAAGAAATCATCAACCATTGTCTGGATTTAACAACTGGGCATCAATATTTAAACAGAGCATAATTATTATGTTTTCAAGGCACCAGCATATTGAAAAAGACTGTTAATTAATAATGTAGAACCAGTCCTTCCTTGTGTTTATCTACAACAAAATTCCTTCTTACGTAAGGTTTCTCAGCCTGGCCTCATTAGGCATCATAGGTGAGGGTGCTCCATCTCTTTCCCAATGAGTAGGCTTGGAGAGGTAGATTTGTTCAAACTTCAGCAGATACCGGGGCTGGAAAACAAGAAGATATTTACCTGTAATGGAAGAAACATCCATTCTGGTTGTTCAAGAGTGGCTATGGCCCTAGAGCTTAATACCTGATGCTGCCACATGCCCTCAGCATAAGGTATGGAAGCAATCCCTCTTGAGATGACTAGATCAAAAAATGCACTCAAAAGCTTTCCATAATTTCTAAACACCTCATTAATTAATTAAAATAAAATAAAATAAAATAAAATAAAATAAAATAAAATAAAATAAAATAAAATAAAATAAAATAAAATAAAATAAAACAAAATCCACTTATATTGAGTTTATTATACCAAAAATTATTCTGCTGAAATACGTCAGTTGGAAATTAGGTATATTCTGATTTTCTACAGGAGATCATGGAAGGCGATGGAAGTCATACTGGTTTTTCCATGTCAGGTCACTCTAAATGAACTAACATTATGAAAAATGTTTATGGAAATGACAGACTTGTATATGGCACAGTGAAACCGAGAATAAGTAGTAGCTTGAAAACAATAGCAAACCTCAACCTTCCATGCATATGACTTAAAATTTAAAAGAAGAATAGAAATGAAGAACAAAAATTATTTGTGCTACAAATCATCTTGCCTCATATACCTACTGGAATTGCAACACGGCTACAGTGCAGCATAATCTTGTCACTCTCCAATGCCTTACTAACATATTTTTCTCCTGCATTATTAGCACTTTTGGAGAACTCCCTATTACGCAAAATTGATTTATTATTGAAGGTATCTTGTTCTAATATCTCCTTTCCTGCAGTCAATAGCAGCCACCTCCAGAATGACATCTGAGCCTGTTTCCAGGTTTGTTGTAACTGATTCACGTCCCAGTTTCAGTGACAAATATATACAGCTGTCAGATGGAGTACTGATGGTAGTAGTTCTTCACAATACCAAAACGCCTGTGAGTGCTGAACAGTTTGATTTCTCATTGTGATGGGACTTTAGCTTTACCTACTTCCATTTTCTTCCTATGAAACCTGCTTTTTGAAGATCCTATCCAAGGGGATACAGCTTAGTGACAGAAAGTTAACTTGTGGTTTCATTTCAGACATTCAGAAATGGACTCATATATTTTATAACAGGCATTCAAAGCCTAATGAACCAGTTTATACCTGTTACTTCTATAAACACAAATGGAGCAATGAAAAGTAAAGGAAAAACCTGTAAGAAGGATTCCTTTCTCTTAAAGATTTTTTTCTTTTCTTTAAATACATGAAAATGAGTTGCTCATGGGGGCAAAGGCACTAGCCTGGACGGGAATGAATGGAACTGAAATGCAGCTTTATGCTCTATTCCATCAAAAACATTTATCAGACACCTACACAGCTGCACTACCTCAAACTCCAGTCACAAAGTAATTACAAACAGAGGGCTCCTTCCAAGAAGGATGCTGACTGCAATCCTTTTCCTCTTCACAAGGTAGCTCTGACATAGTTCATTTCAGGACTCGTCAGCAAACATGAAGGGCTACATCCCATTCAAGCACATAGAACTTTTGAAATCACACCAGGTTCCCAGTAAGACTTCAGAATCAGTTCTACAAAAGTCTAGAATTGCCAGTGCTGAATTTCCAGTACAGGAAAGAACGGATAAAGCCATAACTAAAGGACAGAAGCACCCCAGCTAGGATTTTACATTTCCTTCATGTCAGATGCCCTTATTCAATGCTTGTAGCAGGTTACATATGAGTATTTTACAGAGCATCATCTGTGATGAACTAGAACTCTTCTTGTTCTTTGGGCTCTCCAAGGCCAGCCACAGAACACCATTTCAGAGTTTCTAGTCAAAATCTGCCCATTTCGGCCTCCGCTTAAGAAGTAGCCAGATATTTATCCTAACAGTTCCTTCAAGCTGGCATTCTAGGTCAGCCTGAGTAACTACAGCATTTCCCTTCACCTTTTCATCCTCCACAGCCCCATATTTCCACAGAGGATAGAAAAAAAAGAGAAGAAAAAAAAAAGTTTTCTTTTTAAAGTTATAACATATATTAAAACTTGACCTTACAAAAATCAAAGGTCATAGCTCAAATGTGGTTTGCTTTGTTTTTCTCCCCACTGAGCCTTTTTTTATACCAAAGCTCATATCCCACTGACGTGTATGAAAAAACATATGAATTATACAACTTCATGGCACAGAATGCAGATCACTGTTAGTAAAATCTGTACTTAACTCCATGAGAATCTTTATGAAATACCAAATACTATCAGCACCTGCTTATCAACACTCACCTTTATATGCTACATAGTAATGAGTCAAAGAACCCAGGATTTTAATATCTAGTTATTTTTGCCAGTACATTCTTACTTGACATTTAGTGATGATCTTGTATTTTTATAGCTAGTTTTTCTCATTACAGCCTCTCAGGCTGAATACTCCTATCTGGAGTCCACTAAAAATATTTTAAGATACAGTAGTACCTTTTTTTTTTTTTAAAAAAAATCATCCTAGACTTACTGTTCTGCTTGAATTATTCTCATCTTCCATACTTTTCCATTCTCTTCTGAGAGAAGCCTGAATTTACCCAAAATAAGATTCAATTTCTCATCTGTTCATGCAGGACTTGAGAAATGACAGTGTTTCATTTATTTCTTCAGATCAAATCTTGGGTCTTAAGAAATGCTGCTAAATAAATTTCTCTCCTGACAAGTATTTTTACAGTGCTGAGGCCAACGTGTGGGTGAATGTCCTGAGAAATTTAAAGCTGCTCCTAAAACTAAATAACCTGAACATTCTATAGAGCTCCATAACAAAGCCAGAAATTTAAATAGCGTCTCTTCTTCCTGAAAATATGATTTAGTAAAACAAGTAATTGGTGATACAGCATAATTTGCAAAAGCATGGGTAACATCTTAATTCTACTTCTGTAACCATCATTCATATTACAACAATCCATTTTAATCAGCTCTTTCATCATGCTGAACTATTGCTGATAATTCCAAGAAGCATCCATTTTACTGTATTAATTTAAAAATAATCAAAACCATTTTCAGATACATTGTTTCTTATTTGCTATACAGATTTCAGGCAAAGGGTAAGAGGAATGCCAGAGCAGCACTGTAGCAATACTGATTTATTGGTTAGTTTATAATTTAAAGTAATTTACTAAGGAAGTTTCATGCTTACAAATGGTGGTGTTTTGCCTTTGCTGACAAAACTGTAACACAGGAGAAAATCAATAGCAGAAGTTACATTGGTTTTGTGGTTCCATTTCTGAGTGCAAATATTTTATTTATCAACTTCTGATTGTGAGTTTGCTGCTTAGGAAATAAAAAAATGCAATTATTCAAAAACACAAGTATACAAAAAAAAATCAATGGAAAATAAATAGTTTGCTTTAGGGAAGGATAAGAGCATACTTAAAATAAATTTTTTACAAGACTACAGATTTAGAGAATATAGACTTTCACCTCACATTTATTGACTATAATCCCAGCAAAATGGTATCTTGCATCTTCAAAAGACACAACAAAGGTGTGGATGCAATCTCATGGAAGTGAGCCCATTCAATGGAAGCAGAGCTTGGAGGTTTTACAGGAGAGTTAGGTTTTAGTGGTTTAGTTTGGCTTTTGGGTTTTGTATGGGAGAGGGGAAGACTGAGCACAGAGCTATGCTATAAAAGGGAAAGGAGTCAGAAAATTAAACAAACACAAAAAGCAATAAGCACAAGAACACTAGAAACTACTGCTGGCTCTCACTGAAAGTACCTCCCAGGAGGGGGCCAAAACATATTACAGCATACAAAGTTGTATGTGACTGGCAGAAGTAGCCCTGGAATTTGGCAGAAACCATGCAAACAAGTCTTTGATCGTTAGGCTCAAAACCAGAGCATCAGTGTTGGTGGTGAATGCTGACACTGAGACCCATGAACATTTCACATTAATTTGTATACTTCTGTTCCCTTTGCAAATCACTGGAAACTAACAAATCAAATATGGTAGAGGCATGCAAGCCTGAGAGTGAAAAGGGTTACTTCAGCAAATTTCTCAAGTAGATTTGATTATTCATACCAGTGCAAGTTTACAGAGGGTTTTCAAACCATACAGAATACGATCTTTTATGAAAAGAGGCAGCCCTAAAAATACAAAACACTTTGCATCCACGAGACCCAGGCCTAAAAGCAGCACCAAAGATGTGATTCAGAGGCTTTTTTAACTCCCACAGAAGTGAATTTACAGTCATTAGGGACTGTAGTGACAGGACAAGGGGTAATGGATTCAAACTTAAACAGGGTAGGTTTAGATTGAATATAAGGAAGAAATTCTTTAATGTTAGGGTGGTGAGGCACTGGAATGGGTTGCCCAAGGAAGTTGTGAGCACTCCATCCCTGGATCAGTTTAAGGCCAGGCTGGACAAAGCCTTGTGTGGCATGGTTTAGTG
>JBCJKH010062596.1:25757-41366 GCA_039877255.1 Loriculus beryllinus
AAAATAAAATAAAATAAAATAAAATAAAATAAAATAAAATAAAATAAAATAAAATAAAATAAAATAATAAAATAAAATAAAACCCCACCACCACCAAAACAAAAAAAACCCAGATGAAACTGAGAAGTCAAAATCATTGACAAGAGAAGAATAAAGAACCCAAGTCTGTCTTCTTCCTATGAAATAGCTAAGAAACAAATCTGCCAAGTCAGTAAATACATAATAGAATATGCCCTAAATACACCTACAGAGATATTGTTTATGTAACTTTAGATAAAACTGCAAGTTTCATGATGCAAAAAGGTCAACCTGTTTCAACATATACAGTGAGACATATGATATATCAAACAAGGTGTGAATTGTTTTAAAGCTTTGTTCCCATGCATAAAATACCAAATTTAATAGCTTTGGTTTAATTCCACAGAAATCCTTTCACATGTTACAATGAAACCACAGCCATGAAAGGACAGACACCTTTCAGCAATGGAACAGTTCTCAAGACCTTTATTTTGCTCCAAGAGCCATTTGCCTCTCAGAGTCCTATCTCAAGGAGATTTACAGCATTCAGTCACTTAAATCAAAAGCCTTGCATTTAAAATAAAGGGGTAAAAGTTTTAAAAAATACTCTTATCAAAGTGCATCTGTGTATCTGGTAGGAGCTAGAACTTAAAAGAAAGCAAGCAGCCACAAAACAGTAGCTCTGTTCATATTTTTCATATGTGTGGTCTCAATCCTGGCACACAAGGGTGTCAAGGTCTTGCATGCCTCCTTGCATGCAAAGGGACCTAGAGATGAGCCACTCCCAAAGCATCCCTTCAGACCAAAATCCAGGGCAGCAGAGAAACATAAGCAAACCCGTCAGACCTGCATGCATACAAGTAAGGCTTTTTGCCTTACTTTTCCTTCAAGTTGCTATTTCCTACCATGTCCTTTTGCAGAAAACAAGTTAATACAAAGAACTACAGTGCTGCCACTCCAACTAAGTATCTGCCTAGAAGCCAACTGGAACATCTATTACTAAACCAAAACTTGAATTCCGTGAAGGCCTTTTACCATATCTCAGCCATAAAGACTCTGCTGCACCACACCACAAAACCAACACTTGCTCTAGCAGTGCAAGCTTCAGCGCAGAGGAAAAAAAGTCAGTTTATGGTTTATCTTGTGAGTTGTTTTAGCCTTTCTAAAATATATTTTCAAAATCCCAATATTTGACCAGAGATGTGATGTGTCAGGGGAGGTTTAGGTTGGATGTTAGAAAAAATTTCTTCACTGAAATGGAGGTCAGGTATTGGAACAGGCTTCCCAATGAAGCAGTGAATCACCGCCCCTGGAAGCCTTCAAAAATTGTGTAGATGAGGTTCTCAGTATTATGGTTTAGTGGCAGACTTGGCAGTGCTGCGGTAAACATTGGAAATTGATGATCTTAAAAGTCTCTTCCAACCAAGTTGATTCTATGATTCTGAAACAGGCTCCACTTACCGGTTCTTCCACTTCTCCTGTGGCATGCTGGGCTTCAGCTTGTAAATCAATTGGTGGAGCATCTTCAACAATTCTCTGCACAGACATCTGAATAAACTCATCGAAAGAATCCAGCTGTTGCCTGACTAAACCCTTTTCATCAAAATAGGAGCTGAAAAAGAAAAAGTGCATGAATGAACAAGATAATTTAATTCACGTACTTCATACATCAACAAGCTTAAGATGTACTTAGTACAAAACCTCCAAAAGCCATGAAATACAGTATGTACATACACATACATTCCCTTTTCCCAAGCTACGAGTTTCAAACACATGCTGAAAAACGTTTAACAATTCTCTCACTGCTTGAGGACACACAACAAAGTGACAGACTTGCTGCCACCTCTTGGCTAAACCATGACAGTACACACACTCTACCTTGCATTTGAAGAGAAACATAATGACAAATCTCACTAAAAGTGGTTTCAGATAAAGTTTTCAACAATGTATGTAAATTCTTTTGCCCTTACTAATTTTCCAAGTTGCTGTAAACTGAGTGCATGCCCCTAAGACAAGGTAACAGATTTCTTATCTTCGATCCCTCTCTTCCAGCCACGTAAGATTCCCAGCTTCACTCCTCTGGATTTGCCTTAGTCTTTGTGTCACCTAGCTTCAACGCAGCACAACCCAACCGCAAAAAATCAAAGCCTAACTTCGAAGCCCCACATCTTAACTTTTACTAGGATGATTAAGCATGTCTGCTGCATTAGCTCTGCCAGCAAGCTCCTCTACCTCACATTCCTGAAGCCAGCCAGGGAACCCACACTACCACAACTTCTGCCCATCACTGCCAGGATCTGTATTAAAAAATTGCTATGAACTAACTCCTACCAATAACTTCAGGCTTCCCCGAGAAGAGCAACACACTCTTGACTATCATGCCATTGCCACAGTGAATCTCGACAACAGTATGCTATTGCACACAGGGAAGGAGAAAAGGAATGTACAACTTGTAACACAGAACAGTTGAGGCTCAAAGAGACCTCTGGAGATCATCTTGTCCTGTAACCGAATTCAAGAGAGGTCAGCCATAGCTGACTGTCCATGCCCATGTTCAGAAAACTTCTCAATACCACCAAGGATGGAGACAGAGACCCGATGGCCCCTCTTGGCAACCCATGCCAGTGCTTGCTCACCCTCACAGTAAATAGAGTGATTTGTCATACGCAGTGAGGTGCAGCATCAGCTAAAGAACCTGCCTTAGTTACCTCCCACCTGACTGAAAGCAAAGGTAGCATTCCACACTAGGCTGCAAAAGAAAGGATCTCCTTCTGCCTCCAAAGTTTTTCACCTCTGCTCTCCATCCAGACTGCTTATGAGATCATCCTCACAGACTCACTGGTTTGCTTGCTACTGTTCTTCTAAGACACCCATCATATACATTTTATGAATAATACAATTAGCAAAAGAAACACTTTTCACTCTGTTCCACACAGCATGCCGCTCCTTAAAAGTCACAAGAAGCTGCATGTCCGGGATATTCATGTCTTGCTAGGAAAACACTGACATGGTGAAGCCAAGTACTGATTTCCTAACATGAGCATCAGCTGTGAGAATAGTGGGCAAAATAATACACTTGATATGGAATCGAGATCACCTCTTTATTCAAAAAGCAGGGCACCCCACTGTGTGTCAGCAGGACTTCCAAATCCCTAAGGACAACCCTGTTGTAAGCTGTTCTGCTCAAAGCCCTCAGTGTGTGCTTTAGCTCTGAATGTGCTAAACCACTGTTTCACACAGCCAATCCTGCAGCTTCCACAATACATTGCCAGTGAACTGGATGTCACCTGTAAGACCAAGAGCACCTGTGCTGAAGCACTAAGAACAGCGAATTTCAGCAACTCACCTAATAACAATCCAGCAGGCTTCTTGCCACAAGTCGGGGGTGATTTCATCATCGTCTTCATCATATTGCATATCTGCGGGGAAGCACTACATTTAAAACAGGCTCCACTCCTCCGGGCTCTCCCATCTCTGCTCACACAAGGTTGGCACTCAAGGACGCCCCGACAAGGCCACTAACCACCCGAGAGCCGCAAGTGAATCCGGGGGACCTCACCGGGCCCGGCGCACCTCTACCCCCCCACAGCCGCCTCCCGCGGGCCCTGCGGGCCCCACACACCCCTCGCCGGGCTGCACAGGGGAGAAGGCCCGGCGGGGAACGGCCTGCATCTACAGCACACTCACCTTCGTCCGCGTCGTACATGGTGGCGGCGGGAAGGGCCGCGGGCGGCAGCTGTGGGAAAGCGGGAGACGGGAGGCGCGGCGGAGCTCAACACCGCAGGCCCGGGCAGCGGCAGCGGCAGCGGCGGGAAGTCGGCAGTACGGCGCTAACGCGTCGCCTTACGTCACGGCATCGTCGGCATCCCAGGAGGCAGCGGGGGAACCTGACGCGCATGCGCGGTTGGTAAGCGTGCTGCTCCCCTCGGTAGTGCTCCTAGGGGCGGGTTTCGCCATGCTCCGCTTGGCCCCTGGGCTTTTGTTTCGCCTGGCCCGCGCCCAGCGCTGGGCGCCGGTGCTGCGCCGCGGGGCCACAGCGAGCGGCGAAGAAGAACTGTTTGTGTTTCCCGAGTACGAGCCGGAGCCGAGTGAGGCAGCGGCTACGGCAGCGGCAGTGGCAACGGCAGCAACAGCGGCTGCGGCAACGGCAGCAACAGAGGCTGCAGTTCCCCTTCCCCGTCGGGAGCGAAAGCTGGACAAGGAGCGAAGGAAGCGGGGCTCGGGGGTGGTGAAGGCGGGGCGGCCAGACGCGTCGGTGCCGCTGAGCGGCGTGAGCTGTTCAGGCTGCGGGGCCGAGCTGCACTGCCGCGACAGCGCGGCGCCGGGCTTCATGCCGGCGGAGAAGTTCCGGAGCCTGTCGGAAGGCCCGGACGGAGCGGCGGGGTTGTGCGGAGCCGTATGCCAACGGTGCTGGATGCTGGCCCACTACGGCCGGGCCCTGCGGCTGGAGCTGCCGGCCGAGCAGCACCGGCTGGTGGTAAGCGCTGCCCTGCGCCGCCCGCCGCGCCACGGCCGCGGCCCGCTCCTTCTCTATCTCCTCGACGTGCTGGAGCTGCCCGATCCGGTGCTGTCCCAGCTGCCGGCGCTGCTGGCCCCCGACGTCCCTGCCGCTGGGCTGCTGGTGGTGGGTAACAAGGTAGACTTGCTGCCCGCCGACTCCCCCGGGCACCTGAGGCGGCTGCGGCAGCGGGTGGCGGAGGCCTGCGCCCAAGCCGGCCTGCGGAATGCTCCGCTGGTGGACATCCGCTTGGTGAGCGCCAAGACAGGCTTTGGCATGGAGGGGCTGATCAGCCGGCTGCAGCGCTCCTGGAAGTGCGCCGGGGATGTCTACCTGGTGGGTGCCACCAACTCCGGCAAGTCGACACTTTTCAACACCCTGCTGCGCTCCGACTACTGCAAGTCTCGTGCTTCCGATATCATCAGCAGGGCCACCGTCTCCTCCTGGCCAGGTCAGGGCTGCCGCTCTCCCTGTTGCAGTGGGGGTCAAGTGCTTACCTCGGGGCTGCCCTCCTAGTCACAGAGCCTGTCGCCCTGAAGCATTGCCACTGTGGGCAGTGAGCTGTAGTGCTGTAATGTGCTTTACCTTGTTGCCTTCTTCAGAGCACCAAGGGCGGGAGGTATGCACGGAGGGTGCTCTGCCTTACGTAGCACTAAGGGGGCTGGTAAGCTAGAGCCAGCCTGTGTGCTCCCTTGCCAGTGGGGACAGCACCTGATCTCTGTGCCTTGCCGTCTTCTTATCAGTCAGGGGCGGACTGATGAGCACCTGTAGACAAAACCAAGCTGCCTGGAGGTGGAACATGCCTGGGGTGTACTAAAACAGTATTGGCACTACTTGGCTTTGAGACCCTTTTCATCAAAGTAATGACAGGACATTTCAAGCAGCTAGATAGATAGCTTGGTTCTGCTGCCCTGGCTGCAGAAGCTGATACTATGGGAGCATCTGGCATTCCACCTCCAACTTTGTGTTACTGGGTTTCACCCAAAAGTTGGAGAAACAATTTTGAATTTTGTTGTTGTTCTTTCTCAGAGTTTAAATATGCCTTCCTTTTTTTTTCCAGGAACAACGCTGAATCTGTTGAAATTTCCAATTATTAATCCTACGTGTGACAGGATATTCCGAAGGAAGGAGAGGCTGAAAGAGGAGGCAGCAAAAACAGAAGATCAGCTAAGCAGTGAAGAAAAGAAGCTCTTAAATAGCCTTAAAAAGCAAGGTTACTTAGTGGGTGAGTATTGTCTGAATAAAGGTATTGTCCCTCTTAACCTGCTATAGAATCCAGTTGGTTTTGTCAAGTACTTTCTCCCCACTCTGAACTCATTCCCATTTAACTATAGAATCACAGAACTGTTCGAGTTGGCAGGGACCTCAAAGATCATCTAGTTCCAGCTGCCCTGCCATGGGCAGGGGCACCTTCCACTAGAACAGGTTGTTCTAAGGCCATCCAGCTTGGCTTTGAACACTGCCAGGGATGGGATGTACACATTATTATGTATTTATTTTTTGGACATAAGACCTCTATTTGGTACAGGAGTTGCAGGAAGTACTGCTATGTAGTAGCAATTAAAAATTTTCCAAACTTGCATTCAAGTTATTTTGATCTGGTTTTGTTCTCTGAGTAATTGAGTGTAGGAGCTCCAGCTCCTCCATAAGAGGAATCATTAGTATTTCTTTCGAGTACTTATTTTTCAGCTATTGTTTCAGTAGCATTGCAGAGGTTTCCTCTGTTCAGCACAGCTACCATCAGCATGTGCTGAGCTACTGAGCTATTTTGGGTGCAGATCACAGTAGTTGTACATCATTTCAGTATGTATCCAAAAGCGGGGGTTGCCAGAAGATAGCTCTGATTTTTCAACTAATGCTGTGTTTGACAGTCTAAGGCACATTAAAAAGAAGGCAGCCTGCTTTACTGTAATACAAAAATAATGGAGAGCATGTGAATCTGGTCCCTGCTGAGGTCTGGGGCTTGAGAAATGCAAAGCAAGAATTACAGAAGGGATTTCCTATCATCTTTGCTTTTGCACACACAAATTTATAGCCACACAGATCTTTATTACCTTCATATTACTGATGTGCATCCCTTTTAAGCAAGGGAAGAGGCAGATGTCCTCTTGAAAGAAAGGCAAGGTAATAAATTAATTACGAGGAACCTTTCATTTTAATCCAGGAAGAGTTGGAAGAACATTTGGACGGCAGAAGGCTAGCACTGTGATTGACTTTGACCCTGACATGCTCTCCTACAGTATAGATGAAGATCCCACACCTGCTTCTAAGAAGTGTGAGCAAAGGGAGGAGTTCACATACAATGAAGTGAAGGATGCTCGCTGGTGTTACGACACTCCAGGGATTGTAAAGGAAAATTGTGTAGGTACTCTGCAGTGCTGTGTTTTGGAATGACGGGGTTTGGAGGATTGTTCTGCCTTCATTATGCATGTGGAAGAATATTTCTGCTGCAGTTCTGGGGTTAGGATTCTTTTGTTTTGAACAATTGTGTTAAAATATGGTTTGTATTTACTTGGGGAGGGTTCATTGTATTAGTGCCGTTGCACTTCTGAGTTGTGCATACTGTGATCTTTGCAAAGGGACTGGATGACTGTGTCATCAAACTTTCTTAACTTCTGAATGACAGGAAGTAAGCAATAGTGCTGTAAGCAGGTTTATACCTGCATCACCTGATGAAGTCTGCACTTCTTTAGCTCTGCCAGCCTACTTGAAAAGGTGGAACTTAGGAGAAGAACCAGTGTTGTGCGACTGAACCAGATCTTTGAGAAAGCATTGTCCTGAAGCTACCAGGATCTGCAGTCTTCCTCTTAGTAGCTCCAATGTATCAGGCCTACCCCTGTGCTCTGAAGTCAGTGCTGATATAGTGCACACATTCAAAAAAGCCTTGTTCTGATTTTTGTTTATTGTGATATGGATGCAGAGCTGCAGGTCATCTTTTTGAGAAGTACAAGGAGATAGAAAAGCTCTTAAGAGAATGAAGTGCAAGAACTCTGCTGAGACTGCACAGCCCACCTGCAAATGCTGCTTTCATGAACACTAGAAAACTGCTGGTTGTCTAGTAGATGTACTTGCCACTTTACTATGGAAATTTGCTCTAGCTAGTGTAAAGGCAATCATCAGCTTAGAGATCTGGTTTGATAGCTGGAGATGGGATATGTTCTCCTCTGGAGTTGAATAAATATGGGGAAAAAAAGGGGCTTTCTTGAATCCAGAAATACTTGCTGCTATTTCTGATTTTGATTATCCTTGCTGTGCATTTGAAGAGCTACATGCCATGTTTCAGATCAGTTTTTGTTCCTGCAGTCAGTGTTCGATCTAAGGGGAGGACCAGCAGATTGCCAAGATCTGCCACATAGATGGGCAGTTATGAGCAGGCTTGGGGTTTTAATACTATTTTGGTAGAAGAAAGAAGGAAAGTGGCTGTTGGCATATGGTGGCATTATATTTTGTCCATAATCCTTGGGGTTTTTAGCTGCTTCCTCATGACTCCTTCCAAAGCCAGACTTCTGGGAAACCTACAAAAGGATTACTGATAACTTTGGTATAAGCATTGTCAAACACATCAGAAAACCTGCACCTAGTAGGGCAAAGTGTCCTCGTCTCGTAAAAGTTGGTGTTGAAGTCTGTTGGCTTTCAAGCTAAAGGTTATCTGCTTCTGAACTTAGGAAATGCATTAGGGGCTATGGCTGCACCTTGTTCAGTCTTTTAATGGTGAATTGGTTAATCCTCAATACTGGACTGTTGCAAACTTGTATTTGCATGACTGTGGCATTGGAGGAGGGGCCCAGTTGAAAGCATTTCTGCTCTTAGTTTCCTGTGTTTAGGAGACAGACATCATCAGTGTGGAGGCAAGTTGTTTCCTTCAAGGCACTGCTTCCTGGGCTTGCACATTGTCTCATAGCTGTGTTTGAACAGTGCTTCTGTAGAAAGTGATCAGACCACTGGGGCTGGAGTGCTGCTAGTTAAGTCACTGGCATTTAAGCAGACCTTGGGGTGGATCCTTTAACTGAAACAAGTTCACACCTAAACAGATGAGCCAGTTAAGCCAGGAGAAGGAAAGGAAGAGGGAGGAGAGGAGAACAGGCAGCACAAGCATTTGAGAGCCCTCACAGAGAGGAGAGCTTGCTTTACTGTGCTCAGAGTAGGGATCCATGCTGTGTGACAGGCTCTCATACTGCAGTTTTAGTTGTTTCACAGTGTGGTCCAGCACTTTCCTCTCAGTGCAATATTTGAGGCTGGCTTTGCTGCTAATATTGATTCGGCACTTTGCATCACTACCGAAGTGAAGTAACTCAAGTATCATTGCCAAAGGTGGTCTCCAGCTCTCCACATGGCTCCACTCATGCTATAAAAACATAGTAAATCCTGGGTGAGCTTATTCCAGCAAGACCCAGGATTCTCAAATCTGTGATCAACAGGCTTCTGGCAGGTGTTATAATTTGCTATGGACCCTGCATTGCCATGAAGATTGGTGACATCCCTGCCTTTCCTACTTGGTGTGTAAACCAGAACTGAACTGTTCTGTTAAATGTTCTTCACACTGCTCTACCTGATCTTTTTCCCTTCTCAATATAACACCAGTATTAATTTCATTATGCCCATTGAAACATGTGGAATGAGTAACAGAGGTGCGATTTATTTTGCAGGTTTTAAATCTCCTGACAGATAAAGAAGTAAAGCTGGTTTTGCCCACAAGTGCCATTGTTCCACGGACCTTCATTCTCAAGCCAGGAATGGCCTTGTTTTTAGCAGCCCTGGGACGTGTAGACTACTTAGAGGTAAGCGAAGGAAGGATTTTGTGAGCTGCTGCTTCATCACTTATTACAGTAGCAGAGGATAAAAAGTTTTCTAGGTAGCCTTCCTAGACCTCTTTTTGCTGCTTTTGAGATTAGAAATCAGTTAGAAATCTGTTAGAAAAGCACCATGTAAAGTCGTAGAATCAAAGAATAGTTTAGGTTGGAAGGGTCCTTCAGAGGTCATCTGGTCCAGCCGCCTTGCAATGAGCAGGGATACCTTCAACTCGATCAGGCTGCTGGGAACCACATCCAGCCTGGCCTCGAATGTCTCCAGGGATGGTGCATCCACTGCCACACTAGGCAACCTGTGCCAGTGTTTTACCACCTTCCTCATGTCCAGCCTGAGTCTCCCCTTTTAGTTTAAAACTATTACCTATCATCCTATCCCAACAGGCACTGCTCAAGTCTCTCCACATCTTTCTTATAGGCCCCTTTCAAATATTGAAAGGCTGCAATAAGGTTTCCCCAGAGTCTTCTCTTCTCCAGGCTGAAGAAGCCTTTCCTCATAGGAGAGGTGCTCCAGCCCTCTGATCATGTTTTGTGGTCTCCTCTGGACCATCTCAGGCAGGTCCATGTCTTTCCTCTGCTGAGGACTCCAGAGCTGGACTCAGTACTGCAGATGGGGTCTCACCAGAGCAGAGTAGAGGGGCGCAGTATCAACAGTGTACCAGCATGGCAGAGGAGCTCCTTCACAGTTGAGAATTCAGAGCACCATCTTGAAAAACAGCTTGGCAGTACAGAGAAGTAATGCCTCAAGAAAAAGGTGTTTGTGAGGAAACAAACTCTCTTTATTCATACTATCTTGTGCAGAGCTCTCGGAAAAGAACCTCCTAGGTATGTTGGTTGGGTGCTGTCAGGGATTCAAGAAAGCACCTGGGTTTGTGTACCTGACAAAGTAGGACAGCAATGCAGATGACATTTTGCTGGCAGTAAATACCGTCTGCAAGATCAGGCAGCCACAGGGCATTTTTTGTCATGAGGGATGACTTTGGAGAGCCCAGCTGGTGTTGTCACAGTGAAGAAGTATCGCATCATCTCCTGATGAGAGAATCAGGCTTGGAGACACGTCCAGTGCAGCAGGGCTGGCAGGTAGGCTTCATGCTACAAGCCTGTTTTCCATGTAACAGTGCTCCTAGCAAGCTGAGCTGTGCACATTTAGGGCCCTAGAGGTCTTCCGTATCTGTCTCAGTCCACTGCTGTATGTCTTGTGTATCTACATCCTCCAGAGAATGAAAACACTTCTGCTCAGATCATGACAGAGGAACCCCAGCGTCAGATCAGATTAGATCTCAAGAATTTTTGCACTTAGGTTTCCTTATTTCAGGCTACTAGCAGTGTTTGTAGAGGTTGCTTCCCTTTCTAACCTATGAAAGTACCTGCAGAAATTGCCTGACTTTCAATTTTTGCATAGCTTGAGAGCAGCTTGGAACCAAGTATCCTTCAATGGGAGGTGCCTGTAAGAAATGTAAAGTGATGGGAGAAGAGACACCACACAGAAGTTGTCCCTCACCTCTCATGCTAAATAACCACACTGAGCTTGTTCTTGGGAATTAAGAGCAAAGATCATCCGATGAGCAAAGCAGATGTGATGGCAGGGGGTGTGATACTGGGCATGCTTTGAGGCAGGATGGTGAAGCTGTGGTTACTTCTCTCCTAGGGGCTCAGCTCCCCTGTTCATATAAACTTTCTTCTCTGCAGTGACAGAGGCAAAAACTCCTCAGCCAAGGAGGGGACATCAGTGATACAGGTTGTCAACATGCAGGAGAGAGCAGTTCGGGGCTGTTTTTCTATTACTATAAGTAACATCCTCTTCTTGTTTCTTAGGGAGAAAAGTCTGCCTGGTTTTCTGTCGTGGCTTCTAACCTGTTGCCAGTCCACGTTACTTCCCTGGGTAATGCAGATGCCATCTACAAGAAGCATGCTGGCCACGAGTTACTGAAGGTAAGAGGAGGTGCTGTGGTGGGCTCTTGGTTGCAGATAGGCAGTCTGTCCCACTTGGTGCAGCGCCCTTCCTGGAGCACAACTCATAAGGAAAAGCAGCCTGTGTCAAGAGTTTGGAGCTTCAGCAGTACGTAAGTGAAGATCTTCAGTGTGCAGCTGTCCTGCACAGACTGCATAGCTGCAGCTTATTTAGGAGAGAACACCCAAGATGATACATTTTCAGCAGAGCTCCTGTTTCTAGTATTCCGGCTGTTAAGATTTGCAGTGCTCTGCTCTCTGATGCTTGCCTTTTCTTGAGCAGCCTTACAGTACAGACAGCTACAGGGATATTTTCCATAGCAAACTTCAGGCTGGGGTTTCAGAACAGATTGTAATTGGAAAATATACCCTTCTTATTCTTTCCTCACTGGATCCTCTTCACATGCCTTCATCTTTGGTGGTGTGACTTCTTCCTTGGTATTGCCACATACTTTGTAGCATTTGCAGATTGATGGAGAATCAGGTGAGCTGTCCTTATCCTGGCAGCTCCATCCCTGTGCACGTTGAGAGCAAGTGCTGTCACTCACATCAAGGCCGAGTCCTTCAGTGAGCCCTCCACCTTTGCACCTCTGGGTTCCCACTGGGTTGCTCAGTGTGTGATCTTGATTCTGTTCTTGGCAAACCTGAAATAACTCTTGTAGAGTATTCAAGCCAGTTGTTACTTGGCTAACAGTGGTCTGTTATCTTTATTCCCGCCTGTGCCTTGCTTACCAGTTTAAGATTGGGATGCCAGAGTGCCTCTTGACTGTTAAATCTTTTCTCTGTGTTTTGATCTTAGGTTCCCATGGGTGGCGAAGAGCGAATGAAAGAGTTCCCTCCCCTTGTCCCCCAGGACATTACACTGAAAGGAGTTGGTACCACTGAGGCAGTCGCAGATATCAAACTCTCTTCTGCAGGTAATTTAGTATTTCTTCATTAGTTCACTTTGCAGGGTCTGCATCCTAGAAACATGGATGGGAAGAGGCCTGTGAAGGGATGAAGCAGTGCTTCCTGCTCAGAGCAGGACTGTCACCAACACAAAATCAGGGCAGCTGTGACTTTGTCCAGCTGAGGCTTGGTAACCTCCAAGAAAGGAGATTGACAGCCAAGCTTGTACAGGATGACAGCATTCGCTTTATGTCTGGCTGCCATACAAGTTCCACAGCATCAGGAATGGCTGTGACACTTCTGGCTGTCCAGGTGCGAGGGAAAGGGCCATGGATTGGAAAGCCTCATTATTGTGGTGGTAGTTCCCACCACAGGAAAGAGCTGTGTCTGGGGAGAGTAAGATGTGGCTTTGGGTGCTGCCTTCTGTTGGGAAAGGGCTGATATAACCTTTGAGCTTGGTTTCTCAAAGCACTCACACCTGGTAGCTCAGGTTCTTAGCCAGCATGGGAGGCACTGAGTTTGTGTCAGAACTTTTCTCACTCACTGAGTGTTCTTCTTGGCTTTGCAGGTTGGGTGGCAGTGACAGCTCACCCGGAAGAGAAACTGTTGCTCCGAGCTTATACTCCCCAGGGTACCACGTTGGTGGTGCGGAAGCCTCCCCTTCTGCCATACATCAGCACCGTCAGAGGGTCACGGATCCTGGGCTCTGCTGCCTATAGGACCAAAAAACCTCCCTCCCTGGTCGAAAACCTAAAAACCACAGGGAGGGGATAGCATTGCTCATCATCTGAGCAAGGTAGAAGACAGAACAGCCTCTGGAGAACGTTGTTGCTTGTTGATATTCAGGACTCCTTTTCAAAGGCTGACAGGCATGGGTTTGAAAGCAGGCCTGGGGGGAACTCCACAGGTCCACACCTGATTGATCTGCTGAACTGCAGCCATTTTGCATCAGTTGAGTGGCTGGTACCTTGCTGTGAGAGGCAAAACAGCTGCTCCCTGGGAACTGCCAGTGTTTCCGAAGTGGAAAGGGGAGGAGAGAGTGGGGAGGAGCAGGGAATGCTCTAGTATGACCCACCTAGTGGCTGATAATAATTCGACATCAACCAAAAATCAGGTTCTTCAACATCTGGGGCAAGTGTAGCACCCTGCTTTTGGACACCGGAAAGATGAATTAATTAAAAGCAGGTCTGATCAAACGCCTGAAAGGAAACTTTTGCAACTCACTGCTTCACTTTGGTATCTGTAGCTTGTGTAAAGGTTTCTGAAACTGAGGGTGTAGAATAAAACTTTTCAAGGATGCTTCATCCCTTGTATCTTTTTCAAACTGCTGGGCATAAGCATCCTGCTAACAACAGCCCCAGCAGAAAGGCTGATGTTAAAGGAGACCATATCGTGCCAGATCTGACAGCCAAAGAGAGGTCAGGCTGCTGCAGTTCCAGGCTGCCAGGTCCAGCCACTAGTGAGGCTGAAGTGTTTTCCCAGGAGGCACAGAGCACACGTACCACATACATACACTGCTGGCCACACACATCATAGATACGTAGCACTTAATGCAAACACAGCATCAAGGGCCTGTACACATAAATGCTGTGCAAACACACGTGGTGAATCTCTGCAGCTGCTGGGTTAAACATTCAAGTGACACCACTGTCCCCCCAGTTTCTGGTACCTGAAGGTGGGAGGCCCTGAGGCCTCAGTTCCACCCCACTTCGTGGTACACAATCTTGCTACAGCCACACAACTGGCCAAGACTCCTGGTTGTGCAGCCTTGTATTCTAGAGCAAACCGAATGCTCTGACACCCTGAGCTGGCCCTTAAAGATCCCCACACCCCTGTTCTCCCAGGCTGTTTCATTTTTCTCCAGCTTCACTAGCTGTGGTTAGATGTATGGTTTCACTCCAGTTGCTGCCCTGAAACCCCAGTGTCAGACCCATTTTGTTAGTGATCCCAAGAGTGAAATTAAGATGCAACCAAGATCAAGTACTGTAATCGGTCAGTTGGTTTGTTACAAAAAGACAATTATTATAAAAAAAGAAATTATTGTAAAAAAAAACAGATAGCAATAAGACAGATTGGAGAAAAGATAGAAATGAAGCAAGAATTCAGGGTGCGGAGAGAAAGAGTCACCACCATGGATCTAGCAGTGTCCTGGGGGTCCCTAAGTCCTCAGGGAGGTGGTGGGAGTCACCCAGGGCTTGTAGTCAGTATTGGAGTGGTGTCCCCAAGGGTCTGTAGTAGTTGGAGATGGGTGTCCTCGTGGAGGTCTCCTTCATGTCCTTCATGTACCTTTTACCCCTTACATTATTATGAGTTGAGGGTAGTACCTCTGTTCTTAATGTCAGGTACTAGATGATCCTGGTGGACCAGTTTCTCTGGCCCTGCAGCCAGCTCTGCAACTGCATTTGTTTGCAGCAATTCTTGGAGTAATGGGCAGCAATTCCTCACACCAGCCCTCAAGATAAGGGGTTCCTCCCACCCATCTCTCAGGCAATTGACAGTGGAGTCCCATTTCAGTTCCTCACACCCTTCTTTCACACAATGGACCTGGGGCCTTACCTCAGCTCCTCCCACCCATCCCTGAGACAGTCATTACTGGAATCCCATCCCAGCTTCTCATACCAGTCTGTGAGACAACGGATGGTGGAGTTTGATTTCAGTTCAGTCTCTCACACCATCTCATCCCCATATGCACACATGGACATGGAATACAGAGCCCTCACTCAGGAAAGTTAAATTTAGTAGGGATACAGGACAAGCTGTGCTGATCAGAGACAGGGCATGGCCAGACAAGTGTACCAACTAGCTGACTGTTTACACATAAGTAGCCCTCTTCAACCCCTGACCCTCTATTTTGTACACTTGTTCCCCAAAACACCTAAATCCTCCCCTTTCTCATCCTGAAAAAGTCCTGTGCAATCTCAAACTAGTCTTCCCCTGCATCCCATGATGTGTCCCATGTCCTTAGCCATCCTCTTTAGCCTGAAAGGTGATGTGGAGAGCTCCATGATGCACAGGTTCACACCATGGTTGAGGTTGAAGGATCCTCTGGAGGTCCTCTGGTAGGGCCACCTAGAGCAGCCTGTCCAGTACTGTGTCTAGATGGATTTTACTGTCTCTGAGGATGGAGGCAACCTCCCTGGCAGCCTGTGCTCGTGCTCTCACCTGAGACAAGAAGGCACAAAAGCACAAAATGTAATCAGTTCTAAGTCATGTTAAGTTTGATGGCTTTGTAGTGGAAAATAACTGCACTGCTTGAAGGTAGCTAACATAGTTTCAGGTCTGTAGGACCTTAGTACAAAAGGTGTAAGAAAAACAGAATAGAAAAACAGGACCTGGGGATGGGGAGTACCTGAGACTAGCAGATATCCAGGAAGGGCACAGTTAAACTAACTGATAAGTAAAAGGACAGGATGATTGCTATGTTTGTGGTGTTAATAAACCCATTAAGCT
>JBCJKH010062596.1:41466-58009 GCA_039877255.1 Loriculus beryllinus
ATCATGGGAAGCCCTAGGCTGTTTGAGGCCCATGGAAGCTTAAATCTGTCAGGTGCCTACTTCTCCGTCCTCAAGAGAGCATTATAGGGTGAAAATATGTGTCTTTCACCCCTAAGGGATAAAGGTATTCCACACCAAAAATCCTCTTTTAGCTCTTCTCAGTAGAATCACATGTGTGTGCAAAACAGTACAACAAGTATAGTGGAAAGTTTGTTGAGGTTTCCTTGTTACATTTCAAGTTTATTTAGATACCAAACCAAGCTGAATAGAAACTTTCTGGATGTGTGGAATCACATCTGGAGCAATTCATAGACAGCTCAATCACTGGATGTGGTCCATTCCACATATGGGCCACTGAACACCATGGGAATCACTCTGGAAGTGACAAGGGCAGAGATGGTGGGTTAATCCCACACAAATGGTATATAGTTCATTATTAAATTTCTACATGTGTGAGAGAAGGCTGCTTTTGTGACCTTGGTGTTATTTTGTGACTTCTCAGCCTTTAAATTTCCACAAAAGCTGAACAAAAAGGTATCCCAAACCTGCAGACTTCACTTTTTACCCAGACAGCCTCAAATTATGAAAGCTGGAAGCTTTCATAGTGGTTTATGAGCCACAGTGATTTTTATGCAACCCCATGTGGAACACACAGAGATACCTGTTTTCAAGGGCTTAACATGTAAAATTCTTGTGAGAGAGCTCCTGAAAACTTTCTTTTCCATATGCATATCCAAACTTACTGTTAACTTTGTGTACAGCATCTGTGCACCTTTACCACCTACAACTGTATTAAAGTGTTGATTTTTTTTATGCTTCAACAAGCATCAATAAGATGTGAATTGCTGCCTCCTCAAATCATTTAAATCTATTTAATTACTCTACCATCATTTTATAACATGTCTCCATACTCCTATAGATTCACCTCTGCCCCAGAAATGGTATCAGGACTGAAGAGGGTTAGAATATAAACATTCAGACAAGGTTAACAATAAAGCTACAGAATTCCAGCAAGACTGAGGCTGGAAAGGACCTCTGGAGGTAACTTATCCATACTTCTCTTCAGGCAAGGTCGCATAGAGCAATGTTGCCCAAGTCCATGTCAAGACGGCTTCTGAATATTCTCAAGGATGGAGACTCCACAACACCTCTGGGCAACCTGTGCCAGTGCTCAATCACCCTCACAGCAAAACAAGAAGTGTTTCCTCATGTTCAGACAGACCCTTCTGTGTCTCAGTTTGTGCTCATTGCCCCTGGTCCTGTCACTGGGCACCACTGACAAGAGCCTGGCTCTGTCCTCTTTACACTCTCCCTTCAGGTATTTATACACATCCATAAGATGCTCCAAGCCATATCTTCTCCAGGCTGAACAGTCCTGGTCTCCTCACAGGAGAGATGCTCCAGTCCCTTAATTATCTTCATGGCCCTTCTCTGGACTCTCTCTAGCTAAGTCCAGGTCTCTTTTCTACTGGAAAAGCCCAGACCTGGACACAGCAGTCCACATGTATCTCACCAGTGCTAAGCAAAGGGGAAGGATCACCTCCCTCAACTTGCTGGCAATGCTTTTCCTAATGCAGCCGGGATACTATTGCCTATCTTTGTTGCAAGGACACAGTGCTGGCTCAGGTTCAACTTGCTCACGAGGACTGGCAGGTCCTTTTCTGCAAACCTGCTTTCCAGCTGGTCAGTCCCTGGCATGTGCTGGCACATGCGGCTGTTCCTCCATTAGTGCAGGATTGTGCACTTCTTGTTGAACTTCATGAGGTTCCTGCTGGCCCATTTCTCCAGTCTGCTGAGGTCTCTTTGGATGGCTTCCCAACCTTCTGGTCTATCAGCCACTCCTCCCAGTTTTGTGTCATTAGGGTACACATCTGCCAGATCGTTAATGAAGATGTCAAACAGGACCAGACCTGGCCTTGACCCCTAAGCTACACTGCTAGTGTACGCACCACACACTAGGATCCACAGTACACACCTATAGCCAGACTTCATACCACTGGTTATCATGCTTAGTCCGGCCCTTCGATCAGTTTTCTGTGTCCACATCCAGCCCATACTTCCACAGCTTCTCTGAGAGGACTTTATGGGAGATAATGTTGAAAGCTTTACTGAAATTGAGGTAGACAATATTCACCATTCTCCTGTAATCTGTCCTGAAAGTCATTTAATTGTAGAATGTCAACAGGTTGGTTAAACATGACTTCTCATTGGTGAATCCATGCTGAATGCTCCTGATCACCTTCTTGTCCTTCATGTGCATCAAAATGGTTTCCAGGATTAGTGATTTCATTACCTTCTCAGGGATTGAGGTGGGTTGGCAGGTCCCTGGGTCTTCCTTCTTGCCCTCTTTTAAGGAGGAAGTGGCATTGGCTTTCCTCCACTCCTGGTCACTTCCATTGTCCAAGGATTATCAGGAATGGCCTCACAGTGACATCGGGATTTGCAGGTACCTGCACTCAGGGCGCATGGACTTAGATATGCACAGTGTGTCACCTGACCTGAAGTTACACTGTTTTCCCACTGAATCAATTACTAACTCAATCTTACACTAGTGACTACATTTATATGAAACCCAGGTTTTTAATTTCCTGTACACTTCTTTTTCCACCTTCTTTAAAACCTCAGAGGACATCTACATGGACAAAACAAGGATTAAATTTAAACTGATGAGAGAAATTGTATTGTGTTGGGGATTGCCCTAAAGTGTTTGATTTCAAAACACAATTCAAATACCTGTGAAGTCAAAGACATCTAACCTTTTGCCAACAGGTTCTTCTCCCTCATTTTTCACAGCCATACCAATTTAATTTGCACCTCTTTCTATGTATGACCACTGTAACCCAAAGAAAGATAACTTTCTTTCTCAGATGAATATTTAAATAGTTCCCAAGACTCCTGAATACAAAGCAATGCATACAGACATGAGGACAGGATTTGGCCTTGGAGCATTAATGCAACCCCTTTACTAGTGTGTAATTCAGGTTTCATGATCTTCCTCTAATGTGTAATACTTAAAAGAGAAAGCAGGCACAACCACTTTCGTAAAGTATGATCAGGTTGGACACCACAGATACGCTTTAGTTGGTCTCCCTCATAACAGGCTATTCACTCCTTGCAAGTGAGCTGACTGCTCCTCCAGTCATGCCGGTGGGTCATATACCAAATGAGCCATATGGGTAGGTGTAATGTTTTGTTCAGCAGTGGTTGAAATATTCTGTGATGCTGCCACAGTTTCGAGTCAGAGCTCTGTAGAGACACTGATTAGGCTCTCACAGCTTCCACTCAGACTAAGAAAGCCAAATCTGCTCTAAGGAGTCATGACCACTGAAATTATCTTCTGGCCAGGAAAGAAACTCACTGCTATTCTGCATGCTCCATTTAATAAAATAAATAATTAAAACATGAACATATCAATTATTCATTTTGTAATATGACTAACTTGTGATTATTCTTCATTGCTTTATTTCCTTAAAAGCGTAATTTGTGAGGAAGTCTAAATAAAGCTCATTTTGAGATAGGCAATACAATACTTGCAGACAGAAAATCTCATTCAAAATGAGTTCTTGAGATCTTTTTCCCCCCATCTCTAGCTTTCTATAGGAAAAGCACTTAAAAACTGCCTTCAAGCTCTCAATAAACAGAATGCGTAAGACAGCATTACTACCAGGCATCAAAAAGACATGGCATCACTTGAAGTAAGCTTGTTGATTATAGTCTGAAACAAAGAAATTCATATATTGTTTTGGATATTATATTATCCTGTTTCCATTTAATTTCAGCTATAATTTAAATCGACATAATTTACTAGCTATATAGAACTCAGTTTTCAGAGAAGCTGAGTACCCACAGTTCCCAGACCACACCTGCAATGGTAGGAATATAAACCTTTTGATAGCCAGACTCTAGTTCTCCACTCTTTTCCAGTTTAGATTCGTATGAACCAATTTGATTTTTTGCTTCCTGATACCGCTAGAGAGCAGCAATGAAGTGCGTCTCACCTATGACTGCAGCACTAGGTTAATAATTTACAGTGTTTGTGTAAGCATATTTTCTAGCCACTGAAGAAGGATGGCACTGTCACATCTTAAACAGATATTAAGTGGGTGGGTTGAATCACTCGGATGGATATGGATGAAGTGAAACAAAATGATTCCAATTCCTATTTTGTGACGTAAAGCTACTGTCACAGAAGCAGAGACCACAAATAGTTATTTGTACTCTTTGAAAGTACTCTTAATTGTTACACTTGAGTATTATACACTTCTTCTTAGGGGCCTTTCATTTCTGGGAGCACTCTTGTTCGTAACAACATAGTGTTTCAGGACAAGTATCAGAATACGACTGAGACTACCTCAGAAAACAGCCAATGCCTATGCAGAGAACTTCCCAGTTAAGGCTATTTGGTATTCCTCCTACACTTTACTGTTTTTATTTCCTGCACGTTTCTGTCTCTAGGAAGCGGCTCAACATTGCAGAAGATGAAATAAAACAGAGGTTCAGTAAAGGCATCTGTGATGGTGGTGTCATGATTTTACTTTGTTCTCTATCCAAAATTATTGAGACTGTCAAGGCTTAGTCATTTAATTTTTACAGTCAACAGAACTGACATTTAGTTTAAGGCTGGCTCCTTCTAGTAGAAACTCCAGTCTCACCAGAAGGAGCATCTGGGAAGTTTTCACACTGAAGACTGTTCTTGCAAACTCATTCATTCCATTCAAGAACTGGAGTATGAAGCTGGGGTCATTGATCTGCACTATATCGATGCTGAAAGCTTTACCACCACAGAAAGGTATTTCGTAAGAGCAGTGTGTACATCTATAAAGGTCAGGTTTAAATGGCTATGACCTAAGCACCAGAGAGGTTTTTCCCGGCCAAACAGGAAAGAGGAAACTTAAAATTCAACTATGCCAATTTTGCTGTTCATGATATTGGTGGAATACCATATTTTGATATGCACAGTGGGATGTGCAGAGTCAACATACACATATAGGAAACTCTTTTAAATATAGTTCTGCCCAAATTATGTGCCTTGAATAGAAGTTGTAAAGGAAAAAAACATAAAGCCCCCACCATTTATCATACACTATGTTTCTTTTCAGGTCTTTGTGAAAAAAAGATCTTTCTGTATCATCTCATTGTTGGACAGTGAGCTGAGAACTAAACCTGAAGAGGCACTAATGTTAAGGTCTGCATTAGGGGTATTAAAAAAAAACAAAAAACACAACCCAATTTAATGGTAATTGCATGAACTATTACATATTACACCAATTAAAATAGTACAGTATTTTTCATGTAATGTTCATAAATACTGTAATTTCTTAAACTTAATGGAAATAAAGTTATTGAAATTATTATAGGTCTTAATATACAAAGAAACACCACTAGGTGGCTAGTTTATTAGAACTAATTCTTGGCTAAGCCTTAAGTTGTAAAGGTCATGTAGCCCCACAGATGGTAACCTTTGAGTGAATCTGTGCTGCACACTGGAGGAACACCACTGTAAGTAGAACCCTTCCTTTGTTAACACATGTACTCAAGTAGACGTACTCAATTTATCAAATTGTTGCAGACAGATGCAATTTAACCTTTAGCCTCTTTATATATGCTGCTCTCGCCTCCTGGAGTTTGTTCTGCAGTTGGTTTTGGCCAAATTGGTAAAGACTTCAGCCTTTCTATCATCTTTTTTTCATTTCCTTCACATTCTTCTTCCTTTGACAGCTTTCTCTGGCTCTGTTTAACTTGAAATCCTTAACTTACACAGCATTTGAAAAAATGATGATGTGGATGAAGTTGCCAAACCATTATCCATCATATTTGAGAAGTTATGGCAGTCCAGTAAAGTTCCCACTGACTTGAAAAAGGGCAATAGAACCTCCATTTTTAAAAAGAGGATGGATTTAGGTTAGATATTAGTAAAAAATTCTTCACTGTGAGGGTGATGAGACATTGGCACAGGTTGCTCAGAGAAGCTGTGCCTGCCCCATCCCTGGCCATGTTCAAGGCCAGGCTGGACAGAGATTGGAGCAACCTGGACTAGTGGAAGATGTCCCTACTCATGGCAGGGGGGTTGGAACTGGATGATCTTTACAGTCCCTTCCAACCCAAACCAATTCTATGATTCTATGTCCGCCAAAGTCTACTTCCCCACTTTTCCTCTACCATTCTCTGCCCATAATTCTAGTTTATTCTGTATAGTATCTGTTGTTTCACACCACATGTGTATGGTGCACAGTGATTCACACCATGATTCTGCTATGGTTACACAGCCAGTGGGAAAGAAATGGAAATGGAGAGCAAAGTTAAAGGCAGATCATCCTGTCGTCCCTCTCTACAGGTAATTTTCTACCCACTTTGGCAACTGACAATTTATCAGTGAAGTTTCGTGACCTTATATAATTCCTCCTTTTTAACCTCCCACCTATAGAGTACTTCACCCGCTTCTACCACTTACCCTAACTGCTAACTAATTTACTACAGGATTTACTGAAAATAGCTGGCACTTTAACAGAATAAAGTCTATATCATAATGCTAACATAGTTTTTAATATACAACTGCAAACATTGTGTTCTTCCCAAGATACTCCTTCATTCTCCAATAACCTTCTGTTTAGATTTTTAGAAAGAGTTGGATGGGAACCCAAGGACCATTACCCATATTAGAAGGACATATTCTATAACTAATATTTAAAAATACAATTAAGTGTTAAGGCTTGGTTTTCTAGGAAAATGAGTTTATATCAGCTGTCACTCCTGCCTTTTGCAGTAAGGTTTTACTTTGTTAGCGAGCTCCTGTCCCATCTGACAAGCCTCAAGATAATATAAAAAAGCTAAATTGGTGGGCAGATTGAGGGAAAGCAGAACATGCTAACTTGGATGCTTCAGTGAGGGAAAAGAACACAGCATGAGCTCATTCCATGTTAAAAACCAGAGTACCAGCATAGGATATCTAACTGTGGACACAAACATGAGTAGAGCCTGGCTTCACATTATTACAACTGTTATTTTGTGTGGTGCACTGGACAGCATGGACACTGCTAACTAGTAGAAATACAGCACAATTTCACCATGCTGCTGTGTCTTCATGATGACATGAATAGTTTTAATACGCTTTAATAAGAGCATTTGCAATACAAACTGAAGAGGAATGTACCCTTTAACTGGGAAGATTACTCTTTGAGAGCAATTAGTAGAAATACTTGCTGTACATCTATAAATGTGTGGCAGTAGGTCAGTCTAGCTAGTTTTAAGCTATTTCCTAGCCAACACAGAAGTCAAGCTTTATGCTGCCTTGCCAGGAAATGAGAAGGTTGCTAATTGCCCAGCTGTTCCCTTACACAGGCTGTGTTATCTTGGTGAAGAGCTTATTTACCGCTAGGTTTTGAAGAGTTTTTTTGTACCAGCTCTTATGCACTCGCAGAATGTGCTTGATTTTGGGCAGAGGCAGAGATAATGTAATTATTCTGCTGATAATGTAACCCCATATATATTCCTGTAGTCTTCACATTATAAATCCATCTGCCTTAGATTTGGAAGCTACAAGATGTAGTATTAACCTTTCGAACACTTAGCGTTTCATTAATATTTGATTGCCACATAATAGCAACTACTACATTAAGATTAGATAATTCTTATGTGCATATACCAACAGAAGACTAGGCTGCTAATCATTCTGCAGAATCAGAATATACTTCTGGTGAATAAAACTAAACGATTTCTTTTCTGTTGCATAGATATTAAGTCAAATACAGGGCAAAGAATCCTGTGGCTTTGGTATACATTTCACATATATTCTTACAGTGCATTTGACAAAAGTTATCCCAATGCATCCTTCTGAAAGCAACAACCAGAGTCGCAAAATCCTCAGACATAAACCTCTGACCCTTAAACGCAGTAAATGCACTAAATGGAATAAAAAGTAGGATCATCTTAGTTAATACTACTCTTCCCACAACTTAATCTATTTTGTTGCTTATTTCTGTGTCTCACAGATGTTCAAAAAGGGTAGTTGTATCTTACTTACCTTTCATCTGCATTTGAAAGGAATGTGGCAGTACAGAATATATGGGCTAAACCATTTGTCAAAGCAAAGAATGTGAAGGTCACTTATAAATGGACATCAGCATTTGCTTCTCTGTTGAAAAAACTGTCTATTAGGACACTTGTAATTTATTGGTCTCCCTTCCCACCACAAAGGATTTGCAAGACTTAAAAGCGAGGTAGGAAAATTTGATCCATCCCGAACTCCCGATTTAAAAAACCTACTGTCCTGGAATGCTATATTTTAAGTATCTTAGTAGGATTTTATTTCAGCAGACCTGTATGCATGTACTCTTGTGGTTGGGAGGGTGTGAAAAATGACAGAAAAACCCCACATACCAACCCCAAACTGCTATGTCTGGTCTTTCTGCAACAGAAGAGTGTAACACCCTCCTTACCACCAAAACCAAATACAACAGCCAAAACCAGCCAACAGTAGCTTCTAAAGTCAAATTATTTCTCAAAAATATGGATTTTTGAGAAATAATGATGTACTGCATCAGATCATACTTATAGTCTGGATCCCTTCTGAGGCAGACAACTTTGTCCAAAAGAACCCCTGTCTAATTCAGTAACTGCTGTATAGTTCATAGGTTTGCACAGCAAACATGGGCAAAACTTCCTTTTCCTTGCATCTTACTAGACTGCTTGTGCAATTTAGCTGTTATACATACCGGTCTTCTTTTATACACTAGATATATGAAATGTAAAAGGTTGACAATCAAAAACACAGAATTCCAGATCATTATGTCCAAGGCACAACGATAGAGTGTAGCCCAAATGATGAACAACGCACATCCTGTAAAAAATAAAAAACAAAAAAATAGTCAAATTTCACTGAACAATAAACACATTTGTACAAAGCCATCAAGAATGTGCCCACTGTGTATAATTTTGCTGAACAGTAATATATTCTACAAGCTTTACCACAGCTAGGATCTGTGGATCAATGCATGCAACGGTAGCAGAGCTAATCACTGCAATGGTACAAACAGGCACTGAGAGCAGGTTGGCAGCAGACTGCAGTCCTATTGCACGGGACTGCAATACTGAAGCAACAATAATTCAGATCAGGACTGGGGAAAGCATAAAGACACAGCCCACAGTGGTCTGTTACTAAAATGAAGCAGAAATGGGACGGGAAAAATTGTATCTTAAGTACAAAAAATAATAATTAAGCAGATAATAAAATTTTATTACCAGTATTGCATTTATTAGACAAACAAGAGCCTAGAAATTAATGCTTGCTGTTCCCATCAGCAATATTCATATCAAACTATTGAGCAGCAGTTGCACAAAAACCGAGTCATAACACAGATATTTTTGAAAAACTAAAGAAAGTATCATTGCTGCATTTTGACAAGGTCACAGCAGGAACCTGAGTTCTCTTGTTAAGACATCAAAGAGAAAATTTCAAATGCTTGCTCTATTTTTGGTTGCTTTACTTTGTATAATGACAACTGCTTTAGAAGATAAGGCATGCTAGATGATTAAGGATTCTATTTTTAGCCTACAAAGACAATACTTATCAAATGATAGATTATGCATCAGCGAGTCTCTCCCAGATAAATGTGAGCCTACTACCCAATAGAGATGGCTACAGAGATCACAGATATATTTTCCCTTAAGTTTCATGCAAAGACAATAAGGAAAAGGTGCTGAATTAGTGTCCCTTCCCCTTTCTCCCTGAAGATGACACTGAATTCATGGACTCAGTATTATCTATTCTGTCTCAGCTGCTACCTGGCTAGGCAGCACTTACATATGGAGCAGAAAAATCAAAATATGGTGACTCTTGATCAGCTGGTTAATTAGACTACAAGGGATGGGAAGATATGAGGTCTGGAAGTATTGAAGAGGAGCAATATTGTGGAGCAACACAGAGGTGCAGCAAGGCCAAAGCAAAGGAAACAGATTGCTAGCAACCAGGCTTCATTACTTATGCTGCCCAGAGTAAATTTGCTTCCAGCTGCCACCTCAGCTTGCAAAACTCCAACTCTGCATCTGCTCAAAAGACAAGACTCACAGATCAAAGTGGCGGGCCAGTGAGTGCACAGCTCCTTTTGCTTTTAAAACAAGAACTACAAAGATAGAAGGTCTTAGAATGCTCAGACCTTTGGTCATCAGTACAACCTATTACACAAATAAGCATTCTCACTTAAAAATACTTAGGCATGCCCTGTGTTGTGATACACTCGGGTTTATCTTTCTTAACACTGTACTGATTTACTACTCTTCCTTTGATCATAAAGGCCTTGTCCCAAACTACAGGAGCTGTGAAATAGCTGTGGGGCTACAAGAGTGTTACAAGTGAAACCACTCTTGCTCAGTCTCAAGCATGCCAAAATTAGTCGCCCTTCTGAGGTAAAATTTCGGTGTCACAAGATGCCCACAGTGGTGGAATAAATATGACTGACTTCAGGGCAACACAGACTGCATTCTGTATCAACTATCTGCACTTCTAAACTGGCAATGAAAATAACCCTAGTGACCCACAAGGGCCACATGTTTGAACCCACATTCAAAGAACAGATGGGCTGACATCAAGCTTTCTAAGGAAACCCTTGCTTACTGTAGTCATAGTAAGCCAGCGCACCAGCAAATACACACTCCCAGTACTTACTTGAAACCTAAAATTAAGGTCTTAAGGATACATAAACTTCACTAATATGTGGAATTTAATGAATTTTAAGAAGCCAGTCACCACTGAAATAAACAGGGCCCACTTGTTTCACGCTGACATCTTCATAGGTTTGAAAGTTACGTTTCTGGGAAATTTTAAGAACCTGGGCACATATAGCCAATTCTAGAAAAGGTATGTCAGGGTCAGAAAAGGCCCCCACTTACACCAAAACCACCATCAGCAGAGTACAACAAACATGAGTACAGGCTGCAATTTCACCATAACCTGAAGGGACCAGCTCTGTAATGGTCATGAATTGCTATTTCTGTCACAGTAAAGTCACAAATCTCCAGAATAATTCTCCTACCTATAGTGAGCAGGCCTCGCAGAAAAATCATATGAAAATTCAGAGTAGTTGGAATAACCAGTCCAACTGCAAAGCAAGTATTTGCCACGTGGAAAACAAGATGATGAATCTCCTTCCAATTGTCACATGCAGTCTCATTAAAAGGCACAAGGGTGGCATTTTTTATGTCTGGAATAAAGCCTAGTGGAGTAACAGTGAGTGGGCTCATTACTGTAGTATTCATCTCGGAGACCCCTGCAATGAGACAAAACAGAAAATAAAAATCACTGTCCATTAAACTGAAATATACCAGACATACACCTGGACTTCAGGGCTATTTTCTTTCTTCCCAGGATATATTTTCCATTATCATTCATGGAAGAAATTCACAAGTGCTTTAACAGGGTAAGTTAGATCCATAGTTCAGTAATGCTTTACTATCTTTTCCACTTAAGTGCTATGCTTGAAGAATGGTACACTTCAAAATTTGGACTGTATGCACACAAACAGCGCTCTCTGAACACTATCTCCTATGACTGTCACTGCTCAGTGAAACATACTATGTATTCTTCCTAGTCCTAACACAAATAAAAACCACATTCTGATCTACCATTTACTGAATAAGTCCACGATCCCAGGCAAAGTAAATGTTTAAGAGACCTTCACAATCTAAATCAGAATTGGCATAAAAAAAGAAAAAAGTTTATGTAGTGCAAGTCTCCTTTATGGCATACAAAGTCATTCTTCTAAACAAGGAAAAGAAGGTCTTAAAGGAGAAACACGTGCTGTTTGGTGATTGAAAAAAGGCAACAAACCATACAGAAATCAAAAACAAAGTCTCGCCTTTTGCCTTTCTTGCAGGATCATTTGGAGGTCTCTTAAGCCACATATCATCTTGTACACATTAACAGAGTGGGCAAAAAATAGTAATTCCCAAGCCACTTATAAGAACAATAAATAAAAATTACCATTTCTCCTCCTAGTTGATCAGATGCTACTAAATCAGAAAAGGTGATGACCAGGATGCTAACTTATGACAAGGTTGCTACTCTCTCAGGAAAATCAGTGGTCTACCTAGTATGAGAGAGCCTGCAAGACCAGTGGAACTCCTGGAGAAAATGAGACCAGTTAAAAAAATTGATTTCTAATCTAAAAACCACTGGGTTTTGTTGTTGCTGTTGTAATAATGAAAGCAGCATATTTTCATTTCACACCAATTAAAAGAAAAAAAGATCTCTGTGGGCAAATATTTTCCCAATGCAAAGTACAAAATTCCTATTACAAAGAGAAACTGGAAGATTTCAAGGCACTAACTTTAAAATCTTAAGAGCTGGTCTGTCTAGGGAACTGCAGCCAGTGTTACAGGCACTCTAGAAGGTGTTCTCAACCCAGAGCAGTTCCCAGCCACAGGAACATGAATGTTCCTAGACTGTCTGTCAGAAACAGAGGAGAACCCCACCTCCAGCAAGGCATGTATGGTCTCCCACTGCCACAGCAGCAGAAATTACATGGGAGTTTGGCTTGAGCCTCATTAATTAAAAACATGTACATGTCACTGAGCAAACCGGCTCCGCAACACGCAACATGGTGCGATTTGCATTCAAGTAAATTCTGTAGAGACAGGGCATGTCCCTGCTGTGTGTGCTTGCTAACTGTCATGTAATTCATCTGTTCAGCAGATGATTTTAAGTCATGGTTAATACACTCAGTATCTCCTGCAGATTGGAATACTCTCTGCTACTTGAGTGCTTCTTGGGATGTAGAGTAATTTTGATTTGATTAATCAATTCTTTTTATCACTTCCCCTCTCACCCCAATTATTTGTGTGCAAGACATAAGTAAGCTGGACTGACGTTCTAAAATTCAACAGTCTTTCAAACCCCTGTTTAAAGTAGTGAGAAGAAAGAAATCAGAAAGAAAACCTGAGCCCTCTAATAGTTCCTCTTCGATGCCCAGAACCTGTCACAGCTAAGGCATGCTACAGAACATGCAGAGGCATCTTGCGGGATCAAACACCAGCATGGAAATAGTGCTATCCATATCTGGATAGAAATTTTTTTAAAAAAAAACCAAACCAACAAAACAGAAAATTAACTCCCCCCCAAACAAACAAACAAACAAAAAAAAACCCACAACAAACCACCAAAACCAAACCACCACCTAATTCTTACCAAAATACATAATTCACTTTTTTTTCACTTTCCTCTTTTCATTCCTGCAGTAGTTATTCACAAAGGTTAACTGAAATTGTGGGGGGGTTGGCATAAGCAAATTATACCAATTATTGTTACCAATAACCATGGTAACCGAACAAATGCACAGTCCAGGTACCACACAGGCACAATCCAAACACGTTCCTATTTTCTTTCAGGTCTTTGGCTTGAATTTAGCAGTCGAGGCATGAGAGCAGCTTCACTGACCTGACAAAGCTGCTTGCACACAGAGCCAAAGCGGGAGCCTGTATGAGGCTGCAGGACTGGCATTTTAATGTGCTCACAAACAGAAGGTAATTGGTAACTGGGGAACTGTGTTTGCACTCACCTTACACACATCTCACCATTGTGCTCCTGTGGTTTTCAAACAATACATACTCCCTCCACGGGAACAGCAGGATCTCTAGATCTTTTGCAAAAAGTTACCAGCAGAGTTTCTACCTACATTCAGTCTTTCACTGCCAATAAAAGCACCATTTAACCTGTCAACAGAATGAGTAAAGACAACCAAACTCACATACAGCTACAGAACCAGCTGTAAGTCCATTAGCTCATCTCGAGATCACAATGTAGTAGATTCACAAGAAGTAAATTCAGCTGCATCTGAATGCAAATTAACAAAGCTTTCAGATGCTTGATTTTTTAATAACAAAACTCTGCACTGCATTGCTGGGAGGTGAGAGGCTATCTTATACTTTACAACTTGTAAATCATCACAAATTTAAGACTGGAACTCAACAAGCCAAATTAATGGCACAGCATATGACAGTCACATTCTTCTCACACCCCACCAAAACACCACTCCCATCATTAGCCACAGATACAGATGCCACAAACCACCAGCCATAAACTGGCATAATTGGAAGATGTTTCTCCAACAAGTGCTAACCAAGTCATCTAAAGCATCCACCGCTGTACCAACAGGATGTTCAATGCTTTTGAAAGTCTGGACAACCTACTGGGTTACCTAAATTAGAACCCAGGAACCTAAATCTACCAACCTCCATTTTTACAAACTTTGTCTTTAATACCTTGAAGTCCTTTCAGGAATACATTTGAGCTTAACTTACTGCTCACAAACAAACATTGCAGTGGTGCTAACTGGAAAACAGCAGAAAGCTGCAGAAATTCTCTGTCATGATGGTATTTTAAAGCTAGCAGAAACAGATTGATGCTATCTGCAAAATGACACAAGGACAGCTGTGACCCTGGCTCTGAATTTCAACTAGAGAGCCTGCTTGAGAATCAACAAAAAAAGGCAGGCATGCAGAGTTACAAGCTATAACCTAAAGTGTTTGCCCACAGGTAGCGCCAGAAAGACAAATACTCAAAAGTAACAGCTCTGTAATTTTTAGATTATTTCTTTACTCCCAATACCTACTGCTGTTAAATAATATTAAAGAATTAGAAAACAGTATCTGCTGTTCCACAAATGAAAAAGCAATTCTCATTTCCTACCCTCTGCTACCTCACAGAGCCAAAGATTAAATTTTTAAGTACAAGCCTTTAAAACTTTAATTTAAGGTTGTATCTACTAAGGAATAATATAGCACAGGACTTTGAGGTCTTACGCTTAAGTGTTCAATACATTAAGGCATGTATTAATATCAAGAGTTAAAAATACATCCAACAGTCAAATAATTTTAGAAAAACTGGGAAAATAGTGTCAACTGAAATGAAAGTTTTGTGAAGCATAAGGTAAATAATTAAAGAAAATATATTTTAACACCCTTTTTTTTTCCATCATATGGATTCAGATTTACCAAAGTAGGAGTTTGAAAACTCAGCCGATTGAAAAAAATCAAGCCAATTTGTTGGTCAAACAAGAAAACAAAACCAACCAAACAAAACCCCAACAACCAACAAACACCCCAGTCACTGCTACTTTAATAACAAACGTCTGGGAAATAGGTATAGTTAAGAAGAAACTCTATTAATTTTCTTTTTTTTGGTGCCTGAACCTGACAGAGAGTTAAGGTAATATATTGCGGGTTTAGGTCTGAAATTGCAAAATCTTGGAATGTAAATAAAGCAAACTTATTCTAAGATTTTTAATATGCTCAAGACACCTTTATAGAAGAGGCCAAACTTCTGAAAGCCATTTCCAAAAGATTTAGACCCTAAATCTTCAGACATCAAGACACCTTTAAAATTAACGGGGGTTTCATGGATATCCACACAACATTCACAGAAGACAGACATTGCTTTGCTTGAGAATGTTTGTGTTACTTTACAGTCATTGCAATTCTACTGACCATCATTTATGTAGATGGATTCTGTGAGTCCCAAGAGAAAAAAAAAAAACCAAACCAGAAATCAAGCTCCACAACTGCTTTCTTTAGATCATACCTGCAGGGCTTGAACTATTCTTCTATGGTCTGGTACCACAAAAGCTGCATAGAGAATTTGGACAATCAGTAATTTCTTTGCTTTTGTGAGCTGAAGACAAACTACTACTGCCAGCATAATAAAGTTAATTACAGCTTAAGTTACCAATTTCCTTTCTACAATGAAGTAGGAGTGAACGGGAAAGTGGTGTAGGAAAAAGTGTGTTTCAATATGCTCTTTAGAGCAAAATAGCTTCCATTAAATGAGTCACGCTCTGCAGAAATTTGTTAGTCTCGTTCTACTTTATTCTAGAGAAAATTTAACAACATTTTCATTACACACAGTCAACAGAAACACCCATACCATGAGAAATACTCTTATGTACATTCCCCACAGCAGCTGCGTGGTAATGGAAGCTTGCTCCCCGTACTTCAGTTCACATTCCCTTTTGATTACAGCGTCCACGGAAGTCTGGGACGGGGCACAGTCACGGCCGGCACCCCCAGATCCATTTTCCTCCCATGTTTAGCCCACAACGTGCAAACACCAAACCCACCGTTTATACAATAATATTACTATCATAATTGATTATATTGTTAGAATATTATCATAGTTAATAATAACTATTGTCGTTATTATTATCAAGCGAGCCGTCCCTTTACCCCGCAAAGGGCCACCATCCCGCAGGAAGGGCACCAGCGCAGCTCCCGTTCCCGAGCCGCCCGTCGAGGCTATAACCGGGGCGGGCGAGCACGAACCCCCTCGGCAGCGAGACCTTCCGAGCCCCGGAGAGCGGAACGCAGAAACCGGGGCTGGGGCACGCTCCCGTCGGCCGCCGTGCGCGGACCCGACAAAGCAACCACTCACCCCCCGGTAAGCCGCTCTCCAGCGCGGTCCCCCACCGGTGCCGACGGCAGGAGCGCCCCTTACCTGCCCGCGCCCTCGGACAAGTTTCGCTGCCGCCCGGACGGGACGGGCAGTATCGGCCGCTCGCAG
>JBCJKH010062596.1:92656-103814 GCA_039877255.1 Loriculus beryllinus
CCAGTGGCTTAGCAACTTCATTTGCCAGCTCCTTCAGGACCTGTGGATGGATTTCATCAGGTCCCATGGACTTGTGTGTGCTCAGGTTTTTAAGATGGTCGCGACCCAGATCCTCTCCTACAGTGGCCCAAGGTCTTCATATCATATTTCTGGTTTGAATTGTGGCCATCAAGACAAAAAGGACTTAGTCCCTGTAAATACAGGTTCCTGATATTAATAAACTATATCTATTATAATTGCAGTTCTTGCATTTTGCTTCAGACACAAAGCTTTGCAAAGAGCCATAGATAGCAAGGATGCAGTTATATTTAATTCAGAGGTATAAAAATAAGAAATGGATTCTTTTGAGTGTTCACTTTATTATGTTGGTAATGAATATAAAATATATATCAACAAAATAAATATTCCAGAAATTGCTTCTTAATGAATCACTTAGACAATGTGCCTACTCAGTTGTGTCAATGATTAATTATATTCTTGCCTCTTTACTGGAACACAAATGCTTTTATTAAAGAAATCCAAAGACATTAAGACAACAGACTCATTCTTATGGTCATTCATTCAGTTGTTGATCGATAGCATTTTTAGATTGTATCTGAACAGCTGCAAGTGGCTGTGACATAAATGAAAGTTCATGTCACCTTAAGCAGAATTAGATGGAAGAGAATCTGTTAATCCAGTTTTGGCTTATCACTGCACAGTCATTAATATTATCAGGAGCACTGTGATAAGTGCCAGCTACAGGCATCATCAGATGAGAGCCTTTTTACAACATTCTGAGCACAGAGGTGAATTATTCCAGAATATGAAACATTTCATTTGTTCTCAGCCTCAAGAAACAGCTTTAGAAGTGGCCAACTTCACAGAAAAAATTATCATCACCAAATGCAATACTTACAGATCGGTATTTATGAAGTTCAGCCACTGCCACTATTATAAAGCGTCAGAATCTTTGTATAGGTGTTATCATTTCCACAAGTCTGAAAAGCAGTTCCTTATTTGCATAATGGAATTCACATCGTTGTTGAAAGATTAGGATTGATTTAATGAAAGTGGTCACAGACAGAGAAAAATACTTTTGCACTGAATTTAAATGAGTAAATCCTCAGCTTAGGTATTCCTTTTTGGCTTCCTAGCACAAGACACACAGAAAACCTCGACTGCCAACTCTTGGCACTGATGGACTTCATGTCAGCAAAGATCATTAATGATGTTGGTTCATATACACAACTACTTAGGTGTCAGTAACTTTAATCTAGCAAGTCAGCTTGTGCATTTACATGGAAAGAAAGAAGCACTGGAGAATTAGTTTAGTGTGGTTTATCATGCATAATGTGAAATGACCAATTTACAGTGTCGAGAAACAAGAAGGGGTAGAAGTAAGTAGGAGTATGCCACACCAATTGTCAGATGCAATGCCTTCAAGGGTGTATAATTTAGCTAAAATTGGTGAAAGTAAATAAAAGACCAAAATACAATTAATCCTTTCTGAAGAACATCTAGATATAAAGGATTCATCCTCTATGTACTCTCTGTATTAAAAATATTTGATTAAAGTGAAAGTTTGGTAAACAAAATACAGTGATCTTATAAGTAGGCTGTGGCAAAACAGAATCAGTAACTTACAGAAGAAGAAAGCAAAGGCCTTTTAAATGTGAATATTTTGTAAATGTTTTGGATGACAAAGAAAAGGCAGAGTGCCTGAACTTGAGCTGACTGCATTTGATAGTGTTCTTTTTCTTCAAAGTGCAACATTTGCATGTGGGAAAAATGAAACGTGAAAAGAAAAAGAAAAAGCAAAGAGAACACAACCTCCTTCACCTATTAATATGCCTCTTTCTTGGTTTAAACCTGCCTTTTATTTTTTGGACATGCAGCTCTCTGAATTTAGTCATTGGGCTTCTCAGTGTGCTCACTCCAAATCCATTATGGAGAAGGAGGCTCTTCTTCAGTTTATGGGACTCTAGGTGTAGATCTGGATGAAGAAATATTTGGGGTAGGTCCTACTGTTGAAAATCCTGCCATGAGGTAAACCTCATACCCAGGCTGTTGCACTGATTTTTTCACATCCAGCTGTGAGTTCCGATAGCCTGGGTGGTTGGAACAATGCAGGCAGGCACTTGCCACGTGTGGTAGACAGATGCAGGCCAGGATGATGAGTGTCTCCAAGTCCTGCAGTGTGAAGGGGGAGCAGGTCCCATGGGCTGCATGGCAAGGAGGGAAGGGAAACCCAAGTAAAGGCTGCTGGAGAGACTGTGACCCTTATTCTTGTCACAAGCTGCTGGACTTAGCCTGTTTGTGCATAGTTAAGTATGGCTGCTCTCCCTGAGCTGATGCAAGGGAGGGCAGAGGTGCTGGCTGCAGGGACGTGGCCATCTCCTCCCTGCCTGGCCTTCACTTGACACCAGCAACCTGTTCTGCTTGGGCAGAGCAGTCCTTGCGAGAGCTACTCGGCTGCTTCTGGCGAAATCCGTTTCCCCCTGCTACTGCCAAGAAGGCTCTGGTTGGCCAGGCTCATTACCCTGACCGAGCAGCCGTGACCAGCTTCCTCACACACAATTTTCTTGTTCACTGAGGTACAGATGAAAAAAGATAGAAGCAATGAAGAGCTAGTGCATTGTCTGTGTGGTGTGGCATCAGGACAGCTGTCTTTTCCTCCAAAATCCTCACCTGGGGCTTCAATGGGACCACGGGCTTCTGAACCAGCCCTGCAGGTCACTCCCTCCTCCTCACCACCAGATGCTTGCACAGGCTGTGCCTGCATGCAGGACTAGACTGATCGAGGGAAACAGCCAGCAAAGAGGCATTACTGGCTTAATGAGCTCTGTTGTGACTATGAAAGTGTATTTCTATGCCATGGAAATCAGCCAGAAAGTGCAAATGCAATAGGATATGGAAGATTAGTAAGTACAGGTATGACAGGGCTTGGGGACTTCCTTTCCCCAAAGAGGAGCATGATGCTGTTCTCACTGAACTGCATGTACATGAAGCACTTTTGCTGTATATTAGCAGTACAAATATATTACCAAGCCAGCTCCGTGGGAGGGAAAATCAATACATTAGGGAGGAGGGAATTCAGAATACCTGTACTCATACTGGGCACACACATACAAGCTTAGATAAGAAAATTGATAACAATTGAAATTCAATTCAGGGACTTCAGACATAGGTTATTCTTTATGGAAAGTGTCATCCACTTCAACATACTCCTTTTTCTTGTTTTCTCTTAATAAGGGTATTATCTTTCAATTGAGTTAACTTATAGTTACTTAATGACTTTAAAAGGGTATCTCAATTACTCTTTTCAGAATCTCTTGTCAGGCATGTTTGCTTGCACTTATTTATAGCAACTGAGAATATTTGTTTCTTTAGTCTTTACTGGCGTTATCTTAACAATTTGCAGTGTATGTTTTGGCTAAACACTTTCAGCTAAAAGACTAACACACAGCTAATTGCAGACACATAGGTTAAAATGTAGCCTCAATGGGATTGCTCTGAAGAATGAAGCCCTTCAGAAGTATTTATGAAAATGACAGTTGAATTGTGCTCTTAAAGACTGGCAATTTGGGAAGGTCATTCTGCTTATCAGTATAGATTGCCTGCCATAATGACAATAGACTGTGTGTCACTGCACACAAATAATGAATAAATGCTACTAAAAATTGCACTGCTTTTGCATTTATTACATGCACAGAAAATTATAGAGTATCTGAACATGGATGACATGCTCAGATGCCCCAGTGATCGGCTGCATATGCAAATCAAAAGCAAGTAAACAAAAAATACTTTGTTTTTTTTCTGCTTCTGTGCCAAGGAGCAGATACCTTTCTAAAGTAAACACGTGTAGACAGACATTTACCGGAGAGCTATCCAAGCTAAATTTCCAATTGCAGCCCTCTGAGCAAGCTAATTTACTGTGCTAGGGTATTGCTATGCAGCAGCTGTAAAGTGGATGTATCTAGTTTGTGTGAAGCTAACTCAGATCTGGCTGTGCTAGCTCAGTTGTGGAGGTACGTAGATGAACAAGAAATCATGACCAAAGGTTTCTGAGAAACAAAGTGAGACCCAGGGGGTTAATGTTCTATTTTTTTTTGTTATTATTTGCACTGGAGACAAAGCAGTAAATGGAGAAAAATATTGCAAACATTGTATACCGTGATACCTTTTACCTTACAGTCTGTGGAGTAAAGGAGCAACACAGAAAAAAAAAATACAAACTATAAAAAAGAAAACAGGAGAGAAAAAAAGAAGAAAAAAAGCGTTATGTCTGCAGAGCTCCAAAATACTTCCCAATGTGATGATCAGCTCTTATGTTTATCATTAAGAAATGCTGTAGCACTGGCTGTAATACACTGAATATCACAAGATCCAGCTTGAACAGCGTGAGAATCTCATCCTACTGCAAATTGCTGGGAAGGGAAGCAAAGGGAAAGGAATGGAGAAACAAACCAATATGAGAAACATACTAAGCACAAGCGTTAGACTGTGTTTAGAGTGTTACAAGTTATTCTATGAGGATGATAAATGGAGTATTTTGTAATTTAAATTAAGGTTTTGAGATTTTGGACAGTTTATATTGTAAGCCAAGTGTCAGCATTAAAATGCAGATCGATAAGTTGTTGAAAAGCTTCACAGGTAATTTAGTCTTAGTGTTTATCCTCATGTGCAGCCCAAGCAAATGATGCCGCAGCCTGGTGATCAGCAGGAGGGCAGTTCCATTGACCAGCCCCATAGCCTGCATCTCCGTGGCTGATGAGCAGCTGACTTTCCTGTTAATGTACCCTTTCAATTTTATGCCTCTTTTTGTCAGATCCGGTTCAAATGAAGGAGTATTCAGAAATTAAGGGGATCATCTACTAAGCTTCATTAGATTTCATTATGATTATTTATATTGAGGCAATCATTTAATCCCTGATTCATGAGTTTCAGTATCTCTTTTTACACCAGTGGAAAACAAGCCAGGAGAACTCTGACTGTGGTTGCCCAACCTTGTTTTAAATCCTGCTGGCTTCTTGACCTGAGTGATTTCTTCTGGAAATGAGTGCTGGGTAATATGTTGTACAGAAAAATACCCATTTTATCAGTGCTGGATTCCACAAAGGAAAATTTCCTGGTTGGAGTAACAGAAATCCTTTTAGCTAGGGGATAATCATTAAAGCTTTTATAAATGAACATCACCTTCTCAGACCTTTAGTCCTTTGAAATGTCAACAGCAACTGACTAGGAAAAAACCAGCTATGCTGTCTACTTGAATTTCCAAAAGGCTTCAGCAAGGCCCTTCACCAAAAGCTTTTAAGGAAGCACAGCAGCTGTGTGGCAAGAGGAAAGGTTCATGTGTGGATAATTAATTCACTAAAAGAAAGGAACAGGAGGCTGAGAGCAAATGGTCGTTCTTCATGGTGAAGTGAGATCATAAAGGGAATCCTGCAAGTAAATCTGTAGTGGGGTTTATGTTATTCAACACCATCATATGTGACATGGAAGTGGGGTGAGGAGTGAGGTTTGCTGATTATATGTTACTGATTTATTTAGGAAATCAAAAATGATTGTGTAGCGTTGCAGAAGGAGCTTGCTCAATTGAGTGAGCAATAAAACAACAGATGGAATTTGATGTAGACAAATATGAAAGTGGGGGAAAAAAAATTGTAATTTCATATATAAAAAGATGGACTGATTGATTCCCCCAGCAGCAAAAGCTCTGGGTTATGATAGGTAGCTCCATGAAAACTATTTGTGCTTGCTATCAGTATGCAGTCTGAGGCAAAGCAAGTATTAACAATTGCCAGGAAAGAAAGTGAGAGGAAACAGGCTGTCATCATCATGCTATTGTATAAGCCCATGATATCCTCATCCCTTCAATTCTGCATGCAGTTCTGGTCTTTCTTTCTCAGAAAGGCGTAGAAAGGATGAAAAAGTTTCAGGAAAAGGCAGCAAGGTTGATAAAAAGTATGAGACTGCTTCTGTATGAGGAGAAATGAGAGAGGGAATGAAAGAGTCTGAAAAAGAGACAACTAAATGGGGGAGGGGGAGTGTAACAGAAGTTTATAAAATCATGTAAGGGTCATGAAATCATGAAGAGGGTTTCAACAGCACATTCCTTCTGGTAGAGGAATGAGGCACCAGCAGATGAAAGTAGTAGGCAGCAGGTTCAGCTGAGGGCACAAGAGGTTGTTCCACTATCAGTGTCCTTGGCCTGTGAACTTCTGCTCCCAGACATCAAAGGCACTCAAAGTTTGCATGGACTCAAGGGGCAAAGGACAAGCTCATGGAAAAGAGGTCTGCTGAGGGTTACAGGATGCTGTGAATTTACTTGGTAGCTGTGAATTTACTATGGTGCTTGGTAGGACCGTACATGTTTGCCATGTTCTTGTACTATCCCCGTGGAATACACCAGCTTCTAGTCAGTGCTGGAGACAAGTCACCACCTTAAAGAACCTTTTTGCTCTTTTGTTTCCAAAAGCAGTTTCAAATGTTACAAAAAAAAAAAAAAAAATAAAAAAGGCAGAACTTCTTTTGGCCAAAGATAATTGGCTCCTGATCTGCAATTTGGAGGGAGACACCTACGGTGAAAAGACGAACATGATACTTGACCCTTTACATTTGAGCCCACCTTCCTTCCTTGTCTCGCCCAGCTGAGAGCACCCACAGGAAACCCCTTGCCTGAGTTAAAAAGCCCTGTTTGTGACCATGATGGTCTCTGAGTGTGTTTCCAACACTTGACTGTAGTATGATGCAATGTTATTGACAGCATTAGGTTTTCCAGTAAACCTGTGACTTCTTTGGCCAAAATCACATTAAACATGAAACTGAGCAGGCATGGGGGCTATCAAAAATGTTACAATCACTTTTATCATTCTGACTCGGCTCACCTAACAGCACTATTGATCCTCTAGAAATGATCAAAGAAAATAAAATAATTTTAAAAGTACTGAACATAATTTCAAAGTGCATGAGAAAACAGAAAACAGATTTGGAGTAAAGCTGTGCTTTTACTTAGTACTAAAAGCAACTTAAGGCTAACCATGAGTTGGTTTCACTAAGTGCCAAGCTGTGTTTAGCACCGTGTTTTAGCTGCCATTTGTTAGCCTGCTACATTTCCTCTGTGAAGTAGATGAGCACTGGTCTGATCAATTCCATTGCTGCTAATGATGAGTGCGGGATTTTAGAAAGCATCCTCGGTGTACAAACAGCACTGCTGGGCTGTTTGCCTTCCTCCTGGAGTTTTCTTGTGGAAGCGTACAACATAATTCTTTGTCTTCAGCAGTTAATTTGCATCTGTTGCTGTCTCTCATCTGTTACTCTTATTCCCCATGTCTGAGACAGTCATACTTTGTCCTTGGCATAATGGGTTTCAGTGAGAGTGTGTGATGTCCTGAGGAAGATTATTAGCTTCTAAAATATGACAAGCGATAGCAGATGAAGACTTACAGCAAAATATCTTATTTCCCTGAAACAATACTAAAATGAAATTAAATCAGAGGAATTAAAAATATGGAATAGGAGATATAGACAGAATTGTTTATAATTAGCTTGTTGTTTTTTTCTGTATAGACCAGATGCTGTTTGTACTGTTTGTTAAATAGACCAATCATTCCTCTGTGAAATAATCTCTTAGAACAGACAAAAAGACGGCTTTTAGATCGCTGTCGCATGTACCAGCAGAAGAATAACTCTATAGGGCAGCAATCCCATATAGCAAACCACTGAGGATCATGACTTTTCAGCACTTTCTGGGACTGGAACTGACTCGGGGTCCCCATTGTCTGTACAGACACCAGTTAAAGCCACTGTTGAAGCCCAGCATGCTGCCTAGGAAGCTGCCTGAGCTGTCTGAGAAATGCTAACAGAAATGACACATTGTTCCCTGTAACGGAAGTGGATTTAGGTCTCCAAAAAGGCAACTGGCTGTGACTGGTTTACCTTGCCATGAGGCTGTGATAAGCACCAGAGCTTGCTTCTTCTTGCAACAGGGGCATTTGCCTCACAGCCAAGTGAGGAGGAGGCATCAGTCCTCTTCTTACTCACTGGCCCTTCCCTGTTCACTTGCCCTTGTGATATATGGCTGGATGTGAATTCAATCCTCACAGGCTTTACTCACAGACTATATTAGTCTGCATGAAGCAGAGGTGTGGCCTGCCCTTTCTCCAGCTGAGAACAAAAATGTTGCTTATTTGAGTAGTGAGCAAGTGACCACAACTTTTTAGTCTATTGCTTACTGTGGTATCAGACAGCAGGGCTAGGACAGTACCCCAGTCCTTCTCAGGTTGTACTTGCAAGGAAGGCATTGCTGCCTTCACCCGTGTTACACCTAGGATAGGGTGGGTGTGTATTGGGGTGGGACAGGTAGCATGTCCCAGGTGAGTTTTACGTGTAAGGTTTTGAGTGTCTAGCTTGTAGGACACAACAAAGTTTAAGTATGGGCTGGATACCTTATTGCTAAGCTCAGTCAAAGCATGTGTTTGCATGGCCAAAAGATGGCATTTAAGAAATTTAGGCACTTAAGTCTAGATGCTTGTATGATAGAATTGGAAATTATCCAAGTAAAAATTTACAGACTCTATATCTAAGCACTGAACTTAGGGGTCTGCAGAGAAAAGGGAGCTTGGTGGCCAAGCTTTTTGTGGCTTTCTCTGTTTAGAGCACATCAGAGTAGGTACAGAGTGAGTGCAGGAGACTTTTAACCAGGTGCAGGATGAGATCTCCATCTCTGAAACAGTGCAAAATATTTTCTTTATTGAACAGATGAATGTAAAAAACATGAGTTAAAAAATGCCAAGCCAGTATCACTTGGAAGCCAATATAAAACAACTTCAGCTTTCAGGTCTTTCAGAATATTAATAAATAAGTTGTACTGGAAAATGGGCCTATGAAATAAACTCCAACAGCAAAGAGCCAGCACCTGAATGGATGAACTAAGCTGCCAGTCTTTGAAGGAACTCCAAAACCACCCTGAAGTACATATTCACATTGGTAACACAAAAGTTTGCACTACAAAGCTTTACATGCTGAAATGTCACCCTTGAAAAGTAGTTAAATTGGTATCCAAGTTTAGTTCATTGTCATCTCAGAAGGGAAAAAAAAGAAAGATAACAAAATGCCATCTAGCAAAGACTATAGTTGTAGTTGCTGGTCAGTTTCTATTTTTGAAGCCAAGAGAGGGCAGAGGGTAAATTCTGCATTTGTAGCAGCAGAGTAGTATTAAAATATACTTCAATGTTTGGATTGTAAAGTTATGAGTAATCTCCTCAGAACATGGATATTGGGTTGCAGAGGTGTGACTGGGCATCCACTTTCAAGCCCTCCTCTGGCAAAGGAGGTAAAAGTAACTAAACTTTTCTGGGGTAGCTAATGCTCGGGCGACTCAAGGCTTTCCCTGCAGAAGTCTTTCAGCTTTACTCTCTGTGTTGTGGGCATACATGTAGTGCACTTACATGAGCTGAGGTCAGGCTCCTGTTGGTGTAAATCTAGGGCTCTGCTTTCTTGGGAATGGCTAAACACCTGCCTGCAAGTGGAAAGTAGTAAATTAATTCCTTGTTCTGCTTTGCTCGCTCATGTGGTTTTTGCTTCACTTATTAAACTATCTTTATTGTAGCTCATGAGTCTTTTCACTTTTACTCTTCTGATTCTCTCCCCCACCCCACTAGGGTGGAGTGAGCGAGTGGCTGTGTGGGCCTGAGTTGCCAGCTGGGGTTAAACCATGACACGTGTAGGCATCTATGTTTAGGTGTCTTAATCTAGAGCCAGGGGCAGGTTTCAGATGGCCAGACATAAGCAGGTTGTTCCGTTTGAGATGCCCAAGGGTGTCTGCTGTGCTTGTGCAGCACTGGCACATAACACACAGGACCCAGGAAACCTGCACCATATGGGAGAGCATCTGGAGGCTGGGGGGATGCCCAAGAGCATCTCACATGTCATTAGACATCCATGTGCAAAGCAACTGAACTGCTCCCCTAACGACACACCATTGAAGTGGTATTTCTCAGCAATCACAAATGAGTTTATCTGACACAGGAGCTGTGCAGGGCATACTAGGTTACTTTTCTAAATATCTTTTAGAAATGTAGCTTTCTTTTTTTTTCTGTACAACACAGAGCACACACACTTCCTAGCTGAATTACATTTGAATAGGGGTGCCTAGCAGACCTCATGCAGTCTCCATTCTCTGGGCTTTTTTAATCCATAAACCTAACTTTTCTTATTCCTATTTTCATCCTTCTGTTTACCAAACTGTTCTGAAAACACTTTGGAGAAGTGTAAATCATTACAGCTTGCTTGAATTTGAGGAAGCTAAGAGAATTTATATGAGGGAAAGAGTTTGTTTTTTCATTTTCAGCTATCTTGGATTAATCCAGCTTTCTTTGCTGTAATACCCAAGAGGTGCAAAACTATATGCTAAAGCAGTATCTTGTAGTTTATTCAGGTGGTTAATCATTATCCATTTAGTATAAACCACAGATTTTTCTTGAAAATAAATTAGGTTCAAAGATTTTGTGTAAAAAATGTATTTTCTTTGTGATATTTCAATGAATTCTGATGTGATATGAAAGTCATTGTGTGTCTTCCACACAACATAGTCCCATGTTACATGAAATAAAAATTTGAAGGGGGCTAATTGATGTGTTGTCTAAGAGTAACTGCACTGATGTGGAAAAATATTCTTCATGTAACAGAGGCATCACAGCCTCATTTTTGGGTACATGAAATACAAGATCACTTTTCCCTTTCAATATAATGGAATCTTGTCAGGAATTATGAAGAACAATTTTTCTTTTTCAAGTTTCAGCACATTGCTAAAGAAATGGAATTTTTTGCTTATGACAGAGACAATAGGTAATACTTCACTGTGTGTGAAAATAACACTGAGATTGGACAAATCTGCAAAAGACATTTTTAACGGAGCTGACAGCAGCAGTTAATCTTAACTTCTTTTTTTTTGTTTGTTTGTTTGTTTTTCTTTTGCTGCTGGCAAACTAGAAGATATTTTCTGTTTCTGAAGATGTATCGATGAGATTCGCATTGTGTTAAGTGGGTCTTTCCTTGTGAATCTGCTGCACATACAACATTGTGACACTTTCTGGTAGGAAAAGTGGTCCTTCCTTGATGAGGTTGAGTGGCCACTAGTGGAAAGTGTCACCAGTGGGAGGTGATGCACCCAGGC